>QEPC01000385.1:381568-395955 GCA_003113815.1 Sphenodon punctatus
CAGTCTTACCAGGGTGGGGGGGAAGTTTAGTTTCTTTTTAAATTACCCATGTGTCCCCATGGAGCCAGGATGCGTGGGCAATTTAAAAACAAAAACAAAAAAACTAGTCCATGTTGCTTGCTGCTGCCTTGCCGCTCCTGTTCCCCCCACCCCCTCGCTCTGAGCGGCAGACGGGGGGAGCGGCAATGGCAGCGCAGGGATTCAGGAAGTGGCAGCAGGAACCAGAAGGCACGCGGTGCTTTCAGACTGAGCAGGGAGGAGCGCGCATGCACACTGCTGCTCCCTGCCTCAGTCCCCTGAGTCCTGACCAAGCTATCTCACCAGAGCTGTCAGTGCTACTGCCCTGGTGAGATCTTCCATTGCACCCATTGAGCGCAATGGAAAGGCTATCCCCTCCCTTCACAGCATGTCCCATATGTGTGGACGGAGGAGCTCAGCCGCCCAAATCACGTTTTCCATAGGAAAATGCTGTTTGGGCGGCTGAGCAGCTCAGCCTTTTTGTCCCTTCGGGGACCCACTTCCAGCAGAGTGGGTGGGAGAAGAGCAACACAGTGACAGCTACAGCAGCCTCTGCAGCAGTTCAGAGGCTGCTGTAGCTGTCATAAGTGGCGTGTGGTTTTTTTTTTTGATTTTTTTTAAAACAGTTTTAAGCCACAGCGATGGCCCCCGCAGTGCTTTGGGGGGAACTGCCCCAAATTCTCTGCAGGGGGAGCCGCCACTGGCTGTGATCAACATCTTGGCTGCTCCTGGTATCATGCTGTAATTGACAAGCCCCAAAGAAAAACAGCAGAAGAAAAAGATAGCCAGTCCAAGCAGACTGTCAGAAAGCTTCACAGTACAGATAGCGTTCTAGAAATGCTTTGAATCAAGATTCCACAAATCTCTAGCAACGTGGAATTACTTGACACGAATCACCTATTGCAAACAGGCTTGCCTTGCACAAGGGCTGAGGATTCCAGATGTGAAGACAAGGAGTACTGTACTACCTACTTAAGCTCCATGTAACAGGTGAGTTACTTTCTCAGAAAAGGCCCAACTGTGCTCATTCAATGTTTAAGATTCCTTGTGCTGTGAATTGTGCTAATGGAAGAGCTAAGAGCTGCTTTGTTTATCTTAAACTATCTCCCAGAGCTAAAGAAAAGTGCTCTCTTCCATAATCCTTCATGTTTTGGGCAAGGCTCCAGTGCAATATGCCTTCAAATTAACTGGTGCAGGGTCTGAGGCACACTGTGAAGTAACAGAAGCATTGGATTATGCCAACATCGATAGCATAAAGATGGAGGTGATTTTTCTGTCTCCCCTCCCCCTGTCTTTAGATTGTAAGCTCTTGGGCAGGGACTGTGTCTATCTTATGTTTTGTAAAGCTCCAGGTAAATTGCTGGTGCTATATAAATGCTAATAATAATAATAATAATTATTATTATTATTAATAATAAGACCAAATTCTGCTTTGCTACACCACTGCCTATCCAAAGTAATTACTTGGATACCTCCCCATGCCTCTGCTTCTCTCTGGTGCATGGTGCTTCCTGTCACACAAATATACCATGTCTCCTCAGTCCCCCCCATCCATTCACTTCTGTTGCTGCTGCACCCACCAAAACTCCCTAAGCTCAGAAAGGCTGAGTGGGAGAGCTTTCCAAAATGGCATCAACTTGTCCATGTCTCATACATTAATTTCAAGCTTCACTCAGAATTCATGTTACTGAAGTTGGTGGGTTTTGCACTTGGGAATCAAATATTGGGACAGTTACCCGGTGCAAGGTGCCAGCAGAATTCTGGTCGAGGCCTCTGACCAGAATTCTACAGCAAACATAGAGGAGACTGCTCCTGAGAATCCTTCCCAGGTAGGGCTGGCCTTTGACTTGGTGGAGTTGGGGGCAAATGATGTTTATAAATGAGACCATAGCCCACACCAGGAAGATGTTTAACCCATGTTTGCTGCCCGTTTATTTGGTGGCTGCAGATGCGTACTCCCATTATGTGCCATGGAGCCTCCACTCACAGCATCATGGGCCTACCTGGGCCAGTGTTTGTCCACGTGCCCACACTAATCTATTAGGGTGGGTACAGTCTCCATGTGGGTAAAGCATCTAGAGCAGTCCCAGTGGTTGGAGCAGTGACTGTGCTTGCCGCTCTCCCTGGGGCTTCTACTGTTTAGTTTTGCTTTGGAGCACTCAAAAATGGCACTTCAAAAGGTGGGGTGGGGGTGGGGGACACCCCTCCCCTCTAAAGCAAACAGCAGGGGAAGCTTCCTGGATCCAGAATTCCCCACAACTGTGAATCATGAGGGAGAGGTGGTGGGTGGAGCATGGCACCTGCCTGTGTATTGGGTTTGCCATGCAAACCCCCCTGAATGCCCAGACCGAACATGGGATTCCTGCAAGCTATTGTCCATTTATTTCCACCCAAAGTTGCTGGGGTGGGAGGCCAGCAGCAGATACTGCAGAAAACACACGCTCTGAGGTGCCCCCATGAGCTCTATGCCTCCTAAGGTATCTTGCAAGCATTGCTGATGCCCCTGAGGCAGTAATGGGCACAAGCCCCAGTCGCTCCTTTCTATGGCCTGCTCCGTTCCCAGGTTTCACAGATTGTTTAGGGAAGGTTGGAAAGTTTAGTCCCTGCTTTGTGAATTCCCATGCAGTACAGGAATGATTGATGAATCTCACAACTGCATATCTTTGTACTCTCCAAGTACAAACTGAGTGTAATGTATTGGTCTGACAAGCTATGCAAGCATTGCCAATGTATAAGAAAAGGGGTTTTGAGACTTAGGTACATTGATTCAAAGGGCTCCAGTTAACTTGGGGTGCACCCCTGAGTCCCATTCGTTTCAATGAGATTTGAACCCACACTAAGCACTGGTACTATCCGCTTGTAGGATCACACCTTAAAAGCTGCCAAAGAAGCACAGTGAGAAACAATTGAGTGAACAGTAAGAGATGAAAAGGAATAGCACAGCTTCAGTGCTTGCAATGGACTAAACAAGGTCCTTCCCCGGTGAAATTAGTCTAGCTGCAGGTAGGATATAGTTTACCACGGGAGAAGCTGAAAGATAACTCTATTCTCCAAATAAATCTACAGAGGCAGTTGCTTTTCTGCCTTGCCTCAGGGAAGCAACCGTTGACAGAGTAAGCAGCAGTAATGGGAAGATCTGTCTCGACTCCTTCTTGAACAGATTTGTTGTTTACATTCTCCTTTCTAGTGGCACAAAGCCCAGTATGTATTTCTTTTTCCTCACTTGCAATCTTAGCACAATCCTTTCTTCAGTGAGAGGAGATATTAATATTTGCAAGTATTTATTTTTTTTTTACAAGAAAAACAGTCACCAGGCTTAAATGACAACCTCTGCATAGCACATGTGTCCTCCTTTTCAAGGCTGCTTTGATAGCCCCCCTGGAGTTTGAATGAAAACTTATAATGGGGGATTCAAAAGTACTAAGGGTAAAAACAAATGTGACAGTAACCTGCTCTGGCCAGCTTCGTCCTGCTCTGGCCCACTGGTCATGTTTTTGCTCAGACCCCCAGACGCTTGCCTGGATTGACCCTAGGCATATCGGTGACTAGCCCAGGCTCTCACGTCAGCAAAGTGCTGAAGTCACAGCTCAGGCTACCACCCCCACACCCGTGGCCAGTCTGGGGCAAAGTGGGCCGGAACATATGTTCTGACCTTCTATGATCTATCCCGGATCCGGTCTGCCATAGTGTTCTGTGATTGGCCACCATGACTGCCCGTCATGTCAAGGGGAGGAGTACTGGAGCAGTGCAGTGCCAGGACGGCTCCCTGGTCAGGGTCATGTGTGTCCGGTTCCTCTATCTGACTGCGGCCATGTCAGCAGCACCATGGCGCTGGGGCCCGGGTTGCCCCCGTTCCGCTGTCACTTCTGTTTTTACCCTTCAAACCACAGTCATCTTATGACTCCAAATTTTGCAATGGAGAAGAGCTCTCCACACACTAACAGCAGAAAATAAACAATTGGTGGGTATAATTAAAATATGAGCTATTTTTACAAAATAATAGATAACTTTAAAAACTCATAATTAAAAGTTCAGCTGTATCATGTTGGGGAAGTAAAAGATTACTAAAAACTAGTTTGTGAAGATATGGGGAGGACAAAGACTAAGGGCTTATTCGCACAAGGACTTACCTTTAGTGGCAGTAACTTCAAATGGAAGTATTCAAGTACATTTAGACCATGTTCCAATGAACAGTTAATTATAGGTGTTTTCACTTGTGATGGTGTCCTCCTCCACCATGGATTTACCTGGGTGGTGGTGGGACCTGTCACTCCTCTCAGGATCTGGCCCAAACATTGAACTAATGAGACAGCAGCTGAGCTGGGGAGGGGGCAGGGAGATGCACGGACGTGTGTCCGTCCAACCCACCCCACCCCCACAGCGGGTGCATTGGCCTGCCTCCTGGAAGATGGGTAGCTATGGTGGCCAATGACAGCCACCATGGCACCTGCCCCCCCTCTGCCCCCCGCCACTCTGAATGGGGTTCAAGTAAATCAGACTTTCAAATGTGAAAGCCCATTTTACTCCAGGTCCAACAGCCAGATCCTGACTGTTGTGGAGGCTATTCTGGGCTGTGATTCAGGGACTTCCCCAAGTCACAGCTTGGGCTAGCCCTCACCTTGATTGGGGAAACATCTTGTGGGTGCATTTGAACGTGACAGTGGTCCCCAGTTTAATGCACTAAAGCAAGTTAAACCCTGCCACCGTCACGTTTGAAAACACCCTAGATGTAGATGCGCCTTACTTCAGTTTTATTTCTGCAGTGTTCATATGAACAGAGTGCTAAACTGATGTTATGCAGACGTAGGAAGAGATACATGTACTCCTGAAAAAATCACAAGTACGTATTTTCTTTCCATTTGTATTTGAAGGGACTGTTCATGTGAACACTTATCGTGAGGGTGTCAGTGGAAGATTTGGTGATCATTCCTGGCTTTCCAGAGCTGTTCGTTGGAACTCTACCAAAGTGAAGTCATTACTTTGATGCAATTAAATCAAAGCAGTTCTTTGGTTTACCTCAGTTTGTCAGAATGTGGCCTTAGTTTTCCCAAGCGTGTAGCTGGAATTTGAGCCTGAAAATAAAGCAGCTAGTTTCCAGAACAGGAGCCTGCTCAGAGTGTAATTCTTCAGTTTTTGGAATTACACATTGTGTGAACACTCGGGGATCTTCCTGTGTGCCACAAAGGACTACGTGATATCGGCTCTCAGCCTGGAGTTTACCAGGAGTGTTGGCATATTCTTTAAATGCAAGGCAACTGCAAGCTCACAAAAGTCGTCTTTGGAAGATCCCAGGAAATAACCCCAATATACAATAATTCTCACAGAGTGCAACCTTTCCATTATTGCAGGTTATATTCAGAGACCCCATGTTCACTGTGTTTCCCTCATTGTCACCAATGGGGAAAATGCAGGAAACATGAACCCTTGGTTATATATTCATATATTTTTCTTGTGATTTATTTTATGAAAAACTGGAAGCACTTTATCCATAAAGCAATAAAAATAAATGTTTTCTGACAAGTAGGAATGGATCTCTAATGATGAACATCAAGGGTAACATTGGTGACAACTTTATTACATTTTAAAACCATCCATGGTATTTAGTGACATCTAGGGACTGCTTCAAGTACTACACCTTTCTTTAAGAGTTAGTATTTAACTTTTAAGCAATATTATGTTTCTACCAACAGTCAAAGGTTTGCAACCTAGACCATCAACTGTGGCTGTAGGCATATTTAGAGTGCATATAAACATTTCTATCTTGACGAATGATTGAGAAACAGGATAAGCATTGATGGTTTGTAGAAATAAATACACACTCAAAAACATTACATTATGTTTGCAGTGAAGCTTCCTGAGCTACTTATATGCTGAAATTTATGACTCAAACAGGAAATTTTCACTGCCATTTTTTTGCTCATGAAATTACATGCCATACACTGCTCAAATTTTACTTTCAAAGAAATGCTGGGGGAATAACCCTCAAGGGTATTTACAGTTATAAAATGTGTGTGATAGAAAATGGTTTTACTACTTTGTAGTCATAAGTCTAATGAACAGGAAAAAAAAAAAAAACCCATTCATCAACTGAACTACTGTGACAGATTTAGTCATTTTTCGTTTTCTAAGTGAGAACATGTGCTAGTGGATTCCTGAACTGCATGAAAATGTTCTTGGTTGAAAAAATACAGCAAAGTACAGATTCAGAGGGATGCCCTATGCTGCCAGAATGAAGCCTCATCTTTTTCTTTAAAGCCAGTAGGAGTGTTGCCATTGGCTTTAATGGGTTCAGTTTGATAGAAGACATTGTATATGAGTTCAGTGTAGCCTAGTGGATAAATTGTTAACCTTTGACGTTGGGAGACCAGCGTTTGACTCCTGTGTTAGGTCAGCAGAACCTAAAAGTACAAAAGACCAATATGTAAAAAATATATACAAGTGTATAAAAGTCAAGTTTAAAAAACCCAACACCTGCCCAATGTTTTTTCTCTCCATCACTTTTTACATCTCTCTCTCTCCATCACCGATCTCTAACCCTGCCATCCAAACCTTAACCCAGCCTATCTATTTGGCCAAATAGATAGGTTTTTTCATAGCCTCTGGGAAACTTTCAAACTTTGATGAACCTCCAGAGGAAGGTGTTCCATAGTTGTGGAGCAGCCACTGAAAATGCCTCTCTGCATGCCCCTACCATGTGAACTTGATGCACTGATGGTACCCACAAGAGAGTCTTCCCAGCTGATCTCTGGCATTGCAGTGGAGCATAGGGAAGGAGGTGTTCCTTTAGTTATGTAGAGCCCAGGTTTGTCTAGGGATTTATAGACCCAAACCAGCACCTTGTTGTTGTGCAAGAATTGCCTCCGCCACCCCCACCCCACCAGGGGGTGGGCAGCGTGGGGCCTCTTGCCGCGCCTGCCTAGGGAGGAGGCAGGACGGCTGGTTTTAGGTTCCCGCCGAAGGGGGAGGGTGGAGCCGAAGCCGTCCCCTGAGGCGGGAACAAGCGGCGCGCTGAGAACTAGGAATACAGCCTGGGTTGCTAGGCAACCCAGGCTGTCCAGCCATTGGCCTAGGTAGGCACATGGCCCCTGTCTGTTGGGCGGTGTCCATGAGCAAAAATGATCCAGCTCTAGCCCCAGCCCCACTTGGCCTCAGGAGCTGCAGAGAAACAGCACCCACCCCACCCTCCCCTTGCACTGTGGGTAATCACCGGCCGCCATTTCAGGGCCAGGAAGGAATTTTTGCGCTTACCCCAATCAGGCCTAAATAAGGGTTTTCGTTTTTCGCCTTCCTTACAGTGCAGGTTTATTTGGCTAATCATTACCCCTTAGTTATTGGGGTGTTGTTGCGCTCGTTCATCATTATCGCACTCTGGCAGGGGTCCAGTACTGTAAGTTAGAGTAGTTAGATGGGTCATAATTAAGAGTCATCTCCTTAAGAGATGGGAAGGCCCACCTGTCAAAATGCAGGGGATGGCAAGTGGCAGGGCAACCTCCCTGGGAGGGGTGTCATGCGACAGCGGTAGAAACAAGTATGGTCCCCTGTCAGCAGGCATCTTTCTCCTTACTCAAGTTTGAAGGAGTGGACCCCCTCACAGACGAATGAGGCCGCCCCTGGTTAACGTTGGGGTTACTGTTCACAGTTAAGTACTGGACCCGCATTGCACTAGGCGATTTACCCCCACCTAATTTTGATTGTAACCTGTTTTGAATAAAGAGTGCGGCCGTTCAAAACCCAGCACTTTGTCCTGTCTCCTTCAGTGCATCGGCAAACACAATTGGAAGCCACTGTGGTATACCCTCAATAGAAGTCAGGCTACCGTATTCTGCACCAGCTGGGTTAGAGATTAGAACCCTCAATTCCAATAGTAGGCCAAAATCTTACATGCTGAGCCATACTGTGACCAGCAGCTCTCTATACAACAACTGTGTGACTTACTGGAGGAGACAGCATAACAACAATGCCTTTTCTAATAACTCTTTTAAAACAAGGTTAGCAATTGCTCCCGTAGACTTTTAAACTTAGAATTTTGAGGTGATCTGAAAGTGCAGAGTTTAAGTCTAGTTTGTGTGGGAAGATGCTGTTGTTTTATGTGTGCATGATTGATTTAGTTATGTAAAAGGGTTGGTATACGTTGTGTGAGGCACCGTTCCAATGTTCTGTCTGTCACATGCAATAAAATATCACTTCTCCTGGCTACAAACCCTTTGTGGCAGCTCCATTAATATACAAAGTATTGAGTTATCTAATTCACTTAGGATTGATCAAAAATAGGGAAATAAAGTGGAAAAGACTTCACGTAACACAAGCTGAGACTGATAGAAGACAAATGCCAACAAAGGAAATGACCTCAACAGACTGGCAGAATGAATGTTTCCTATTCCAATAATGCTTACACACACACACACAAGTCCCATAAAAGAAAATATTTTTTCACTCAGCGTATAATTGGGTTGTGGAATCTACTGCCAGAAGCTGTGGTAAGGGCCAGTGCTATAGCTGAGTTTAAAAGAGGCTTGGACAAGTTTCTGAAAGATAGGTCCATTAGCAGCTATTAGCCAGACCGGATCAGGGAACATGGCGGGAGCTGGGGGAAAGCAACAGGGAATGGATCCCCCATTGTGACCTGTTGGTTCTAAGCCACCGTGATTGGCCACTATCAGAGACAGGATGCTGGGTTAGATGGACCATTGGTCTGACCTAGTACGGCACTCCTTATGTTGCAAGAACCATAATTATAGTGAAGAAGATCTTACAACCAAAATAGAAGCGATGGAGACAAAGTAGTTCAGACAACGTTTTTTATTGGACCAACTTGTATTGGTGAAAATACGCAACCTTCATCTGAACTACTTACTTTTGTTACTACTCTCTTCTGTTTGGGACCAACATGGCAATCCCATTCTCTCAAGACTAAAAATTTGAGGAGATAAGCTCAAGGTAGGCTAAGACACCTAAACGCACAGGGATGAAGCAACTCGCCCATGGTTGCTACCAGTGTGTGTCAGCATTAGAGTAGTCAGTCCTCCAGTGTCAATCCAGTGCCCTGTCTACTAGACAGCCTGCTTCCTGGGTTTTCAATGACCCTGCCCCACCTCCACGTCTTTTTAAAAAATGTTACTGACAGAAATCGGCACGTTCTTAAGACTTCAATTTTCAGACTTTCAGAACACACCGCTCCAAAGCCCCGTGTCGCCAGCCATCGCTACCGCCGGCAACGGGGAGAACGTCACTTCCGGCGGCTTTGCTTTAAAGCAGCGGTCAAGAGGCGCTTCAGCGCCCCTCGTTTAAAAGCCGTGTAATTTACAAATTATTCTGTTCATTTTCCGATTTAGGTCAGTAACATTTTTCTCCTAGAAAGAAGATGGCTTCTAGCCTTCTAACCATCCCTTGAACTCTCCTAATACATAGTGAATGCCTGCAGACTTGAAGGCTATATCTGGAAACCCTTTATTGCAGACTTGTATTACATTTTATCTGTCCACTAGCAATAAATCTGTCATGCTCATTTTTAATTCCACATTTTTAAAAAATACTCTCCTTATAACAAACGGAAACAAATTGATGGCTACGCTGCAGATAGTACTCCAGTTACACCAATAACTTGAACCCTAATACCAGTTTAAAGAAGATTACCCTTAGAGGTCAGAGTGAAGCTGCCTATTTTTTTTCTTTTTACAAGGTACCATTGTTGAACTGATTGCAGCCTTTGATTTATATTATAGTACATCTGCTAATGAAGCAAAAGTTTATAGCTTCCAGAAGAAGAGTTGGTCCAGTTTCACCAAACAGTCCTTGATTGGTTGCTTCCAAATGTATCTTCAGATGACTATAAATGACAGCCTTAATTCAAGCATTACAGGTACTAAACCACAGAATCACTAGCAGCTGGAGCACCTACTAGCAGAGGACAAGATTATCTTCTTTTTTTTAATCATCTGATTTAGTCCACGATTCCCAATGGCACTGTCTATAGGAAGTGGTTTGAGGACTGAAGCATCAGTCTCAGGCTGCTTGCTTTACACTTTTGTAAAAGAAAATGTGACTCCGATTATGAATATCTGTTTCCAGTTTGGCAATTTGGCTTTGTCCCAGTATCAGTCCTGCTCTGAAATCAGCAATTGGAATTTCATGCTTCCTGCTCTTCCAACATGCCCCATAGATATGGCCCAAACACAGAAAATTAAATAACTTGCTTCTCCTATATTCCTAGAAACACACTTTGTCAGCGCTGTATACAAATTTCCAAAACTCCCTACATCATATAGATTAATAACTATTTACATAGCTACGTCTTAATGTGTTTGGCAGAAATGCAAAATTCACTTACATCCTCTATTACAACAGTGCTCCGTTCAGTCCATAATTGTGACTTGAGGTCCCAGCCCTCCTCACTACCATTTTTCTCATGGTAATGCAGGGGTTCCCAAACTGTAAGTGGAATTGTGTCATTTGCAGATGGAGTCACGATCCCATTGGTATTTTATATATTTTGTGTGTTTTTCTTGCTCAAAACAGGTTCATGAAGACAAAAAAATATCGGAAACCTTGTGCAGCCTAGCATTGTTGGCCTGCTAATCTGTTTATGAATAAAAATGTCTTGTGCAATGTATCTATGAGAGTTGAGCACCCCGGCTGGAGGCACCTTCAGAGGGAAACCCATGTCCATTCCCAACATAATTTGTCCCCACATTGTCATAACAAAAGGACAATCAATTACTGTATGTTACCTTTTAAGTCTATCTATCCAATGGCCCATTTAAGTGTGCACTTAGGCTTTGAAATAATCTTCTTAGAAAATTCTCTCTCTAAGAATACAAATGGTTGCTGTAAGCAGACCATTCTTGAATGCAGTCTCTCTATATTTCTTGGTTGATTTACCAGTAATAACCTACCTGTTATCAATGTTTTATTGTTTCATTGCCTTGGGAGTGGTGCATAAAACATAATATGTCATGTTATTTTACAGCATCTTAGGGTGGAGGGACCAGAGAAAAAATAGGATCATTTGTATCCAAAGAGGATAATGGTAATTCTTAAAAGCTGAGCAAGGCTCCAATCCAAGAAAGCATTTAAGCACATGCTTAACTTTATGCAGGTGAGTAATTTCATTAACTTTGGTGGGAGTTCTCATAGGCTGACGTGCTTTGCTGAGTCAGGGTCATGTTGTTTAAGAAGAAACTGAGGAAAACCAGCTACAGATAAAAGAACAATTAGAAAAATTAAATGTACACAAATTAATGGGTAGGGGTGGGACTTGGGAGAAAATATTGGTTACCAGTTTTATCAGATACTGGTTCTCTGATAATCGGATTTACTGGTATTACCGGTATCTGTTTTTCCCCCATAGAAATCAATGGGAGAAAAAACCAAAAATACCTGCATTAAAGACAACATTTCTCTTGTAAAACAGAGAATGACAGGTTCACTTCTTTCCTTTAACCAGACTACAGTAGCACCAGCCACCCACTACTACATTTTCCCCCCTTAAAAAATAGGGGGGGGGGTAGGTTTTCCACAGCAAAATACAAATAATAAACTCAAACAACACCATCAAATTAAATCATCACAGCAACTGCCAGGGGAGGACACTAGCACAGTGGCTTGTCAGTCAATCATTTTAGTTTTCAAGTGACTGACAACCAACTACTGTATTACTAGCCAATCCATAGCAGCCAGTAGCCACTGGCGAGCTACCACCAGCCAGTGGCATAATGCCACTTTACATATGTTTGCCAAATTTGACACTCAACAGTGTTAAAACTTTTTTCATAGCACACAAAAGACAAAACCAAACAAGAGCAATTGTTCTGTCAACTGTCTGGGGATACCCATGCGATGCCATATTTCCACATTGCCAATGCCAACATCTTTGTCAATCCAAAATCCTGTGCAACCCCCAAAATGACCAACATGTACAACATACATTACATGCCAACAACTAGATTCAAAACCTAGTGTCTCTCACTCCCTGGGATCCCCAAGATGACCCACATATTGCCAATGCCAACATTTCCAACCATAACTTACCATCAGTGTTTAAAATCAATGCCAAATCCAATCCATTACAATGCCTAAAATGACCCCTATATAGCCAATAATGCCAAAACCAAAAACTGTCAATTCAAAATCTTATTTTTCATTGCCTTGGTGTCCCGGGATCCTCCCAAATCACCCACATATTGGCAATGCCAACAGTTCCAATGCCAACACAACAAACACAGTGTCAATCCCAAATTTAGTGAGACCCCCAAATAAACCATATTTCTCCCCATTTGACCATAGCCCCAAGCATGGGGACAGGCAGTGCATGGGACTCCAGTAAGAGGCTCTCCATCCCCCCTGAGGCAGAGCCTAACCCAGCAGCAAGTAGTTCACAGAGTTAACATTGAAGGGAGGGACATTAGTTAACCCTAAACTCCTTGCAGCTGTGTTAAGCCCTGCTACTGCGGGGATAGAGAGCCTTCTAGGGGTCCCATGCACCGTCTCTTCCCCCACCCAGACCCCATTGGTTCTCTAACCCAGCATGAAAACATAGATCACGTTGCCATCACCTACCTTTATCCTGAACCCTCAAATCCTCGATTTTCATGCCCTCCTTGGCCACCTGTAGTCTTCTGAAGGTGTAGGCTTCGGGACACAAGCCTTCCTTCTGACTTGGAGAACTGGGAGGACTGAGTTAGCTCCCAGTCCTGTGACAAACCGAATCAGAAGAGATGAAAGGGAAGAGAAGGACAGGACAGAGGAGAAAATAGGAGGGGAAGGGTTTTCTTTGGTGCACGAGTTGAGGAAGGGGAAGATGGGTTTTCAGCGGGGCACAGGGAACTCCGTTGCTGTCTGCACCTTTCTCTTCTGCCATGCTTTTCCACATTCTGCACCATCCACAGGGAGAGTGATGCGAGGTGTGGAATCTTATGAGATCTCTGAGAAATTGGAGGGGAAAACTTAGTGTGCTGTTTGAATTTGAGACAGAGAATTTTTAATTCTGCCCCCTTATTAACCTCCCTCCAAAGTTGAGCTACCATGGCTACTGGGGTTCTGAGGTCTCAAGACATAGTGGGACTTCATGACTTCTGTGGGAAGCAGACAGAACCCCGCAGAAGTCTGAAGTCCTTCTGAGTCTGGAGGTGCAGTGGTGGGTGGGTGGGGATGTTGCAGTCCAGCTAGGGGACTGGGGATTAGGGTCGGAAGGAACAAGTCCGTGGGTGTGGGGTGAAAGCTGTGTGAGGTGAAGGGGTGTCACTTACCCAGCTAGGTGAGTCTGCTTAACTGTGTGTGTCATGTCCAACATGTCGCCAAAACCAAAGGCGCTCCAGTGACTTGAGTTTTAAATTAAAAAAAGGAAAGTTTAATAACTGTGACCTGACAGACAGTGCGGTACACCCTCCCCCCGAGAATCAAACACAACACACAGGGGCCCCTAAAACCCAGGTCTTAGCAGCACCAACCTCATTGAATCATCAAACGAATGCAGCACCAAAGCACGCTGCTGTGCTGCAAGACAGTAGTGGGGAGTTCCCTGGTTTAATGGTGCAATACTGGGACAGTCCTCCCTCTAACCATCTGCAGCCTTGGGGCACCCCTCACCCAGCCATGAGCTGACAACAAACACAGCACCAAAGCACTCTGCTGCACAACAGTGGTGGGGAGTTCCCTGAGTTAATGGTGCAATACTGCCTACTGGGACAGCCTCCTCAACAACCATCTAGCCTTGGGGCACCACACCCAGCCATGACCTAACGACAAATGCAGCACCAAAGCACACTGCTGCAAGACAGTGGCGGGGAGTTCCCCGGGTTAATGATGCAATGCTGGGACAGGCTGCCCGCCCCCCAACCATCTGCTGCCTTGGGGCACCCCCTCACCCAGCCATGAGCTGACAACAATACTGCAATCAATCTTCCAAACCCCCTTGCACCTCAGGACACAAACCCCAGCTGAAACTCTCAGGGCATCCCCAATTCCCTACCCCCACAGATTGCATAACCTAACCAAACCCCTCATGGCACAGGCAGGCACAGACCTCACACGACACAGCAGCAACTTGCAAGCACTGGCACTGCAAGGCTTAGGTAACCCATGGCATCAATCTTCCACACCAAAGCACCCCTCCACCCAGCCACCTCACACAACACAGCAGCAACTTGCAAGCATTGGCACTGTAAGACTTAGGCAACCCATGGCTGCAGTCTTCCACACCACAGCACCCCCCACCCAGCCATGCACACAAATAAAATTCACACACACACCCAAAAAACCCCAAGTAAACAGGCCACACCAGAACCACAACCTTGGGGCACCCCCCAACCCCAGACATGAGCTTGCACATGGCACACACACCACTATGGAGGATCCAGCCACATTCCCCCCTC
>QEPC01000385.1:400602-439097 GCA_003113815.1 Sphenodon punctatus
GGGGGAGGGAGATCACCTCCATTTTTTGGGGTGTTCATCCTCCATTAATTCCATCTGTGTGAAGCCTGGGGGTGCTCCTGAATCTGCAGCTGCACTTTGATTTGCAGCTGTGTCCAAGGGCATCTTCCACCAATTACATCTGGTGAGGAGCCTCCACCCATACGTCTCGGATTCGGATCTCACCACCCTCATTCATGCATTTGTCACCTCAAGACTGGAGTATTGTAATGCACTCTATGTGGGACTGCTGCCTTTGGTGATGGTCTGGAGACTGCAGTTAGTGCAAAACATGTCAAACTGCCTCTTGACTGGGGTGGGCCACAGGAAGCACATTAAACCAGTGTTCCAGGTGTTGTACTGGCTGCCAATTGTCTTCCGGGCCCAATTCAAAGTGCTGGTATTGACCTTTAAAGTCCTATATGGCCTGGACCTTACTTACCTGAGGGACCGCCTCACACACCTGGGTCCCGGACCCTGCAGTCATCTGGGGGACACCCTCCTGGAGGTCCAGTGTTATTGGCGGGTCCGGACAGACAGAAGGGCGTCCTCAGTGACTGTTCCATTGCTGTGGAATGCGCTTCTGGTGGAGATTTGTCTCAGCCCAGATGTTCTGGCGTTCCGCTGGCAATGTAAGACTTGGTTCTTCTGTCAGGCGTTCAGGGAGGGGTGGTTGGGTGGGATGGGATAGAGGATTGGCGGTGGGTGATCTGTTTTTTTGCAGCTGGGTTTTTTGGTATTAAGCAGATGATGTTTTATTATTATATTTCTTATGTTTTATAATATTTTTATTTTGATAGTGTTTTCGTATTTATGTAAGCCGCCCCAAGTCTCATCAGGCGAGAGGGGAAGGGTAAAAATGAAAAAAGAGCAGACGTGTTTGTGCAGAAAGGGTTGCCCTTAATGGGAATTCCCATGTGGTTTCAGAACAGCAACTGAAAATAGTCATTAGTTGCCTGCCCTCCCCCTAGTGAGCAGGAACTACAATTGCAGTTGCCCAAGCTCTCAGGACTACTGGGAAAAGTGGTGGGGGTTACACAGGGATGATGCTACCTATTAGGGGCCTTAAACGGGAGCTGAACTTGTTCTCATGATTATTGTGTTTCTTGGTGATAATTACGGTTCTTGGCTCATTCTGGCAAATGTCTTGGCTGCATTCCCATTGAGAAACTCAAGAAAAAAAAAACATACCCAAAAGGACTGAACATATGCAAAATGGTTGTCAGGGACATTCTTTGCATGTACAGCTCTTTTCAAAAATGGCAGTGGCACTGTTGCCGCCATTTTGGAAAAGAGCAGCAATTGCGTGCATGCATGGTGGCCATTTGTACATGCACCGAGTATGCACTGCCACCATTTTGGAAAAAGGCTACGTGTGTGAAGAACGGCCCCAGTGACCATTTGCGCATTCACAGTCATTTCTTTTTCTTTTACGATATATCTTTTGAAATTTCATACTGGGGTCAAGATTTCAGTCCTCAGTCTCATGAGATATCTCATGAAAACAAAAAGGTCTTTTTGTTCAGCCTTCCCCTGAACAGGAATATTTTTTCCTGTTCCCCACTCACTCCAGGACTACATGTGCACTGGCGAGGACCTAGAAGCCACCTTCCTTGTGGCTGTGGACCACATGATTTCCTGCTGGTCCATTGTGCTGTTAGAGCACAGCAAGAGGCAAGAGGCAATTGCTTAGTCGTCTTATGTCCATCACCACCAATAGTTTCTGAGTTCACCTTTGTCAACTGAACAAATCAAGCAAGCAGGTGCACCTCCTATTGACCTATTATTTATTTATTTATTTATTTAAAAACTAGATACCCCACCCCCTCCCACCACATAGCTGCTCAGAGCAGCTCACAAAATAGTTTAAATACATAAATAATAAAACTCACTAACTTTAAAACACACAGTCCAAGGAAAAACTCCCTCCTCTCACATCCTTCACCTCACTCCCTTGCCAAACGCCTGACAAAACAGCCAGGTTTTACAATATTTTTGGAAGGAAAGATGACCTGGGGATGAGCTGACATCAACTTGGAGGGAGTTCTACAGCCTCAAGGCGACCACCATCCTCCCCATCGTCACCACTTGATGCACACAGGGGACCTTGAGAAGGGCACACCTTGCCAACTACAGGGAGCGGTCCAAAACCCAGGAAGTGAGGTGGTCACTCAGCTAGGCAGGGCCCAGACTATGAAGGGCTTTATAGGTAAAAACTAACACCTTGAATCGGGCCCAGAAGACTATAGGCAGTCAGTGCAAAACTGGTGTTATATGTTCACAGTGACCCATCCCCATCAGAAGACAACCCGCCACATTCTGCACCAGCTGCAGTCTCTGTGCCATCACCATGGGTAGCCCCATGTAGAGTGTGTTGCAATAGTCCAGCCTCAAGGTGATGAAGGCATGGATGACAGTGGCCAGGTCCAAGTCTGAGACATATGACCGTAACTGACAAACCAGATGTAATTGACAAAATGCACTCATAACAGCTGCCACCTGGGCATCCAGGCAAAGCTGGGAATTGAGGAGCACTCCCAGACTATGAACCTGAGGAACCAGAGAGGGGCAAACCCCATCAATGACAGGAGTCACCCCCACCCATTAGCATCACTTCCGTCTTGTCATGATTTGATTTCAGACGGCTTGCCCTCATTCAGTTCCCTACAGCTGCCAGACACTGCATAAGCACCGAGAATGCTGGGCCTGGATCAGTTGAAAATGAGAGGTATAGCTGGGTGTCATCAGCATATTGATGACACCGCATGCCAAATCCCCTCACAACCTCGCCCAAAGGCTGCATGTATACACTGACCAGGAGAGGGGACAGACTAGATCCTTGCAGGACCACACAGGTGAGACGCCAAGGAGACAAAGAAAAGTCCCCCAGGACTACCCACTGAGTTCTTCCAGCCAAAAATGAGCGTAACCATTCAAGAACAGTACCACCCATCCCAGCTCGGTTCTGCAAACGAGTCACCAGCATCTCATGGTCAACCGTGTCAAAAGCCGCTGATAGATCTAACAAAATCAACAGAGTTGAACACCTCTGGTCCAACTCTCGAAACAGGTCATTAACCAATACCACAAGTGTAGTCTCCATGCCATAACCCGGGCAAAACTGCACTGCAAGGCGTCCAGAAAATGGATGCCACCCAAATGTCCCGGCCTGAAGCTGTTGAGCCACCACTCATTCAATAAACTTCCCTAAAAAGGGAAGATTAGAGACCAGCCATTAGCTGGCAAGGGAGTCAACATCTAACAATAGTTTTTTGAACAGAGGCATGACTACCGCCTCCTTGAGGCTGTCCAGCACCCTGCTCTCCCTAAGGGAGGCATTGACCACCACCACCACCACCAATGGCCCCAACATCTCCTGGCTGGCCTTAACCAGCCAGGATGGACATGGATCTAGTTCCCAAGTTGTAGCCTGAATAGCCTCAAGCACATCCCCCACATCTGCAGTTGAGACGGACTGAAAACAATCTCACAAAAGTGGACAAGTCGGACCACCCATAACCCAAGTTCTCCTACTGCATCAGTGACAATCCTGCCACTCCTGTGACAGAATATGATTGGCTTTCTGAAGAACAAAAATCGGGAAAACCAAAGTAAGGGATTTCCCCCCCTAATGCAATGGAATCCTACCAAGCATCTTCTCCATAGCTAATTATATCAAGAGTTTATTTATTTTTTTGAATTATTTGTAAGTGATCCGAGGAGATGAGAGCTTTATTTTTGCTCTAGAGATGTGCCAAAAGTAATTGGAATCATCACACACTGGGCAATCTCTGAACAAATTGGATTTTCAATTCTGTCATTAACCCAGCTTTAGAAAGGACTTTTGGTAAACAAGGCAAGGTTGTTTTTTTAGAATGCCATGACGACCTTTTGTGCATACAGAAAAAGAACAAAACAAGAGCTTTCTTTCTAGGCAAAGAACAAGTCATTTTTAGCAGGGTTGGTCCCCAGCACCTCCCATTGATGGGACTTGGGCATAATGCATTACCAAGGAAAAATCAGTCAAGATGAGCATCCTGGACCAGTCCACTCAGGGGAGGAGTGGGTGCTCCAGGATAGAGCTGTGATGGTTATTAAATTAGTATTTGTTTAATCTGTTTATTTATTGGTGTATTTTTGTATTTGTGTTTGGTTGTTAGCCGCCTCGAGCTGCTGGGAGCAGAAGAGGCGGGATACAAATATTTTAATACAAATAACTAAATAAAAAAAATAAAATCAGTACCTGTGGATAATCTCTACATTTTCAGGCACCCGATGGGCTACTTAAGGACTAATTGGGAGCCTGATGCCCCAAATTTTGAGCATGTCGCAGAGAAACTGACAAGCCCAGCGGTCTTTCAGTTTCAGTTTCAAAGGCCAGCCGGTGCTTCCCCCCCTTAAAGCACCTTTCAGCTGAGAGGCGCTCTAGGCGGGAAAGCGGCCTTTGGAAGTGGCAGGAGCAGGGCTGGGACTGTCACTTTTAAAGGTTGGCTGTTGCTTCCCTACCTCGAGCACCTCTCAGCTGAGGAATCCACATGTCCAACTGCTCATGTGAGGGTGGTGCGTGCGGAGGTGTGCTCCCATGACCCAGGTAGCAGTCACTTGCTCCACGCAAAGAGCACGCCTGAAAAATCCAAAGTGCCCCGTGCGGGCCAGGGTGGCTGCTTCCGTGGGTCAGGGTGGCTGCTCCGGATTCCAGCTACTTTTGGCATCCAGACTCTCATTTGAAGTGCCTCCCACGCAGCTGTGCCACTCAGCAGCCATGGACCCTTTTCCCGTGGTGCTCAATTAAAAACACCCTCAGTCGTAATCCACCTAAAATTCTCACCTACCCTCAATATTTACTGCGTTTGACGTTCTCCTTTTGGTTTCAGGAGGAAAAGGATTTTTGCTTTTGTAGAGTTGCCTTCCCAAAGTGTTCAAAACCCATGAGTCAGACACTAACAAACCATGCAGTTTTTAAAATAAAAAAATACATCTTGGGTTCTTTTAAGCTGTGTTTTGGTTTCTGGGCCTTTAGGACATACTGCAGTCATTTTTTTTCTCAGTGCATGAGAAATGGGCTTTCTAAACATGGAAACTATGATTCTTATTTTTGCAACTAGGGATTTAAGAAAACATTTAAAATTGCAAGACTAATGGTTAAAACATCAGAATTGGCAACCCTGTATTTGTCTAATTCAAAGGCCTTTAGTACTAGGGGTGTGTGTGTCATTTTTATTATTACAAGAACATTAATGAAAAATGTCATTTTCATTCTGGTTATTGCAATAATGAAAACGACAAATAATAATAATGAAAATGACATTTTGTTTTTGAAATAAAGGGAAAAAACTGAAAAATGTATTGTTGGGTATAACGTTTTTGTTTCTTGTTCAATTATGAAGACATTTGAATTGCTTGTACCCACAATGGAGGGCATTATATGTACCAATTTATGAAACGATTCTGTAATGGGAACAAATTTTAGAAGCACTTGAACATTGTGATTTTAAGAAAAGCTCCATACACATTCATGGCTACAACTTTTTTATCTTCCATCCTAAATGCATGAAACCTGTGAATATCATGGCCCTGCACAGACTTAACATAGCTGACAATTCTCAAAAAGATCGGATGAAGGGTCCTGATGGTATAAGACATTAACTTGAAAATACATTTCCAGCTGTAACATTTGTATATTCCATCCTGTTTACAAGATATCTGGCAGGAATGTATCAAGTATCATTCTTGTCATCTCTGCCAAACTACAGGACAATTTGATAAAGGTACCCAATTGTATAAGCAATTGTTGTTGTCCCCTTGAAGACCATTAGTCAGATAAATAGCAGCACATGCAGTGCAAGTCAGAGGCAGGCACCTGGTATGGCAGGGGGAGAGAGACTGTAGGAAGGAGGATGTGGAGCAACCCAAAAGACTGACAGACACATTCACTGGCCAATTACTGCATGCTGCCAGCTTTACAGGAGGGTATAGGGGGTGGCCCTCAGGCGGGCATAGAAGGGACATAAGTAGGACATTAGGGATAGCATCCCAGAAATCAGGAGACAGTTTACACATCCAGGCTCACCAATTATCATCACAATCACATCCTGTAGCACTGTGACAGAGGACATAAGAGAATCTCTATTGGCTCTTTCCTAAACAGTTGCTTCTGACTTCCCAGTAAGAAGTGGGGAAAAGAATTTGGGATGGTCACAGCACAGAATGAGGATATTTGGTTGACATTTCTTCTGGCCAATTGGCATCACAAACTGATATTACACCACAGTGACACATAAGAGAATCCCTGGCATAGGCTCCTTCTCTGCATATTCTGTGCAGGCATATAAAATTGGGACCCTTTATCACATTTTTCTTATATTTGGCAGATGTAATTATAAAAGTGTGGTAGACAGTTCTGCAAAATTTCATGTATACTGGTTAGACAACTAAGTTGATACAGTCAGACATACATTTATAAGATAATTGCTTACACCACCATGACCCTTTATGCAATCCTTCTGAAAGTTGGCACAGCTAGTAAATATGGGAAGGGGTATAAACATGCTAAGTTTCATCTATATTAATTGTGAGGAAAAGAAGTTACACCTAAGAATGTATATGAAAATGTTTGCAAAATAAATTAATTCAACTGCTTCTAAAATTGGATTCCTTTATCCAATCATTTTGCAATTTAGAACACATGATGCCTTCCATGTGAGGTATATGTACACCATGTATCAGTCACATATAGTGAAAAACAAAAATGTTACAGCCACAAATGTCTTTTCCATTGAAACCAATGGAAAACAAAAAGGAAAGCAAAAACAAAAACGACAATTTGATATTTATGAAAACAAAAATGACAGATATAAATAACGAAAACATGGGCCCCTTGTGCAATCCTCTATTCGATGCTTCCTCCCTAGATTGAAAAAAGCAGGTAGCCATGTGGCACAGAGGAAACCTTGCTGCTTGGGCCAGCTAATCCTATCCTGCATGTTGTTCTCTGGGGAGGCAAGGCGTGCATACCTTTTTTTAAAAAAAATTGTTACAATTTTGGTGCCTGGAAATAAACTTCACACCCCTTTCTCTGGGTGCCTAGCATTACTGTTGTTGCAAATTTTAGGGAGCTGAAAAACAGCAGGGGTGGTGGTGGGATTTTCAGACCAATCTATGGGCCAAAGTAGCTCAGCTGGAAGAGCGTCAAATTGAAGAGCTAAAAGTCTCTGGTTTGACCACGGGCTTTGGCAGGCTGGTGCGGTGTCTTGTACTCCAGCCCTTGCTCCTCTCCGAGCCTTTTTGCAGGCCTGGCTTAGAAAGAGAGGTTGCCCGACTGAGGCAACCTGGCATTCGTCACGCAGCTTAGCAAAAACCACCTCCTTCGAGTTGGAGTCGAACCAGTGACCTAAGGATGCCTCTGTGAGCTTGCTACAGTTCTCCGCTCTACCGGCTGAGCTACCAAAGGGCACGTGAAATCCTGCCTCACGCGCCCCCACCCCGAAGCCTCATCTCAACCCGGACCTCTCCACCCAGGAGCCCAACGCTCCGAGGGCCCTCGATGGCCCATGTCACAGGAGCAGAGGCAGCCCTGTTTCCGGAATGTAGTGGTCATCATGTTTTTCTAACACGCAAAAGGTCCCCAGGCAGAAACACGGCTCCTCTATTTGCCCCTGGAGCTGAGGCAGCATCTTCACCTATTGGGAGGCTGCCAGCTTTCCAGAGCATCTCCAGGCCACGTGTTCCTTCCATGTCTCTGGCAACATCCCCATCAGCGTCCGAGTTAGAGGGCGTGATTTTTTTCTTCTGCTTTCGTGAAAAGAAGAACTTGCAGAGGTCCCACCGAGAGTTGAACTCTGATTGCGGGATTCAAAGTCCAGACTACTGGATGTTACACCATGGGACCCACAGAGAGCCTGCATGCTTCCCAGGCTGAGCGGGCCATGCCACCGGACTGCTCCTCGCTGCTTCATCCCTCCTCCATAGGGTGAACAAAGCAGGCAGCTGTCTGGCGCAGAGGAAACTTTGCTGCTTGGGTAAACCAAGGTCATGGGTTCTAATGCTCTCTGGGGTGGCAAAGCGTGTGTAGCCTTAAAAAAATAATTCTTTACAATTTTGGTGCCCGGAAATAAACTTCACACCCCTTTCTCTGGGTGTCTAGCGTTATTGTTGTTGCAAATTTTAGGGAGCTACAAAACAGCAGGGGGGGGGAGCTTTTCAGACCAATCCATGGGCCAAAGTAGCTCATCTGGGAGAGCGTCAGACTGAAGATTTGAAAGTCCCTGTTTCGACCATGGGCTTTGGCAGGCTAACTTGGTGTCGTACTCCAGCCCTCGCTCCTCTCCAAGCCTTTTTGCTGGCCTGGCTTAGAAAGATTGGTTTACCAACTGTGACAGCCTGGCATTTGTCACGCAGCTTATCAAAAAGCAAACAGCACCTCCTTCAAGCCAGAATCGAACCAGCAACCTAAGGATGCCTCTGTGAGCTCACTACAGTGCTCCGCTCTACCAGCTGAGCTACCGAAGGGCAAGAAAAAGCCTACCTCGTGTGCTCCCACCCCCAAAGTCTTGTCTCAACCCGGACCTCTCTGCCCAGGAGCCCAACACTTTGAGGACCCTCTCTGGCCCATTTCACGGGAGCAACGGCAGCCCCATTTCCATAGTGTAGCGGTCATCACGTTTGCCTAACATGCAAAAGGTCCCCGGGCAGAAATATGGCTCCTCTTTGCCCCTGGAGCCGAGGCAGCATCTTCACCTTTTGGGAGGCTGCCGGCTTGCCGGAGCATTTCTGGGCCACGCGTTCCTTCCATGTCTCTGGCAACATCCCCAGCAGCATCCGAGTTAGAGGGCAGGATTTTTTCCTCTGCTTTTGCAAAAAGCAGCAGTCCCACCAAGAGTCAAACTCAGATCCCTTGATTCAAAGTCTAGAGCGCTGGCTGTTACACTACAGGACCTGCAGAAAGCCTGCATGCTTCCCTCACTGAGCGGACCATGTCACCGGACTGCTCCTTGCCGGCGTACTCAAAATCCCTTATTTTGGTGCCCAGAACTCAAGACTTAAGAAATAGAAGAATGAAGCTACAGGCAAGAATGTTCAAATTAGGAAACTTAGAGGGGGGGGGGGGTAGTAGAAATTTTAAAATCAAAGGTCTAGCAGAAAAAGAGGCTCTCTCTTAAGTTAACATAAGAACATAAGTAGTGTCATACTGAGTCAGACCAGTGGTCCATCAAGCCCAACATCCTGTCCTCTCACAGTGGCCAATCTCAATCGCATGGGAGAAGAACCAACAGTCACAATGGGCAATCCATTCCCCATTGTTCACTCCAAGCTCCTGCCAGTAAGAAGTTCATCCCATAAGCTACTTAGTTCATAGAACTTTATCTAAGAACTTATACAGTCCTTTTTAAAACGCAGTTATACTACTGGCCTTGACAACGTCCGTGGGCAACAATTTCCATAAGTTAATTATGCATTGAGTGAAAAAGTACTTTCTTTTATTTGTTTTAAATCTGCTTGTAGGTAGTTTCATGGAACGTCCCCTAGTTCTAGTACTATTTGAGAGTGGAAATAACCATTCCCTATCTACTCGTTCCACACCACTCAAGATTTTATGAACCCCTATCATATCCCCTCTTCTCTAAGCTGAAGAGACTCAGCTTGTCAAGCCTCTCTTTGTACAGAAGCCGTTCCATACCGTGTATCATTCTGGTTGCCCTTCTCTGTACCTTTTCTAGTTCAGCTATGTCTTTTTTGAGATGGGGCGACCAGAACTGCACACAATATTCCAGGTGCAGTCACACGATTGATTTGTATAGAGGCATTATGACAGCCTCAGTTTTATTCTCTATCTCTTTGCGAATAACCCTTAACATTCTGCTTGCTTTTTTGACTGCTACGGCACACTGGGCTGAGGATCTCAGTGTATTGTCCACAATCACTCCCAGATCCTTTTCCTGAGTGGTAACTCCTAGCTTAGTAATCAGCATTGTGTACTCATAATTTGGGTTATTTTTCCCTATGTGCATCACTTTGCACTTGTCCACATTAAATCTCATCTGCCATTTAGATACCCAGGCACTCAGTCTCGTAGGATCCTGTTGCAGTTCTTCACAGTCTGCTTGTGTTTTGACACCAAGTTATTTGAGGTAGTTATCAGCCAATTTGATCACCTCACTCTTAATGCCATTTTCCAGATCATGAATGAATAAATTCAACAGCACAGGTCCCAATTCAGATCTTAGAGGCACACCACTTTTTACATCCCTGCATTGTGAAAACTGACCATTCAGTCCTACTCTTTACTTCCTATCCTTTAACCAGTTATTGATCCATAGTAAGACACTACCTCCTATCCCATGACTTTTTAATTTTCTCAGGAGTCTTTTCTGTGGGACCTTATCAAATGCTTTCTGGAAATCCAAGTACACTATATCTACCGGGTCTCCCTTGTCCACATGCTTATTTATACACTCAAAGATTCCAACAAATTAGTGAGGCATGACTTACCTTTGCTAAATCTATGTTGACTCTTCCCCATTAAGCCATGTTTATCAACATGCCCAGCAATTCTGTTCTTAATGATAGTTTCCACCATTTTGCCCGGCACAGACGTCAAGCTTACTGGTCGGTAGTTTCCAGGATCACCTCTGGATCCCTTTTTACATATCGGGGTTACATTTGCCATCCTCCAGTTCCCCAGAATAGTGGCAGATTTTAGCAATAGGTTACAAATTACTAACAGTAGGACTGCAATTTCATATTTGAGCTCCTTCAGCACTCTGAGGTGAAAAGTACTATCTGGTCCTGGTGATTTGTTAGTATTTAGTTTGTCAATTTTCTCTAGGATCGCCTCCAGAGTCATGTTGGTGACAGCTCTTCCAATTCATCACTTACAAAGTAAGGTTCAAGCGTGGGTATCTCCCCAACATCCTCTACAGTGAAGACCGAAGCAAAGAATTCATTCAGCTTCTCTGCAATGTCCTTTTCCTTCCTAAGCATCCCTTTCAGCCCCTGGTCATCTAACAGCCCAACTGACTCGCTAGCAGGCTTCCTGCTTATGATCTACTTGAAAAGATTTTTATTATTAGTTTTAGCATCTTTAGCAAGTTGCTCCTCAAATTCCTTTTTGGCCGCCTGCTTTATTAACTTTTTACATCTACTTTGGCAACGCTTATTCTCTTCCCTATTTACCTCATTGGGACTCTCTTTCCATTGTTTAAAGGATGTCCTTTTGACTCCAATAGCCTTCTTCACCTCACCATTTAGCCACACAGGCCGACGTTTGGTCCTCTTCCTACCTTTCTTAGTTTGTGGAATACATTTAATCTGAGCTTTCAAGAGGGTGTTTTTAAATAGTCTCCACGCTGCCTGTAGGCATTTAATTCTTGCAACTGCTCCTTTAAGATTCCCTCTAACTAGATTCCTGATTTTTAAATAGTTTCCCTTTCCAAAGTTATATGTTACTGCAGTGGTTTTATTTGGCATTTTTCCTCCTGTGAGTATGTCAAATTTAATTATATCATCATCACTATTGCCCAGCGGCTCCAGCACCGTTACCCCTCGCACTAAATTATTCAAAGATTCCTTCCATTTATTTGTCTTTGGGAAAAAAGATCTCTGACTTGTACCCTCTAAATTTAATTATCGTTTAAATGGGTACAATTTTACAAAGCAGAAGTGTTTCTATTTTAAAAACTCGCACTAAATGTGCAATATTTGGATTCATCCTCAGAGCTGCTGAAGCTGTAAAGACATCGTTTCAAATTTAAACATACAGTTTAATTAATCTGAAATTCTCCTCAAAGCTGCAGCAGATAAAACAGCTTACCAAACTGTTTATTAGAAAGGATAAGTAGTGGTCCCACTTATCATGGGATAAGTTGGCAGTCCATATGCTATCTGCCACTTACAGATCGCAAAGTTTAGACTGTCTGATAAGAAGAATCTCACTGAAATTAAATTGAACCATTAGAGTTTTGGCATTTTTGAACTCCAAACAAGCTGTAGCTTGAATTAATTTTATTCTGAAGGTCTTGCCCTTTTTCTATATTATTTTTTTCCTAGATCATGTTTTTTTAAATAATTCAAAGCACAGATCTTCTTAATTCCAAAGTTCAGTAAGTCATGTAATCAGTGTAAAGAATATTGAAACTCATGCCAAACTCACTATATTTACAGCATATCAAGTTTCTAGGGAGGTTATGATGCCAAAAAAATTGCAGTGTAAAAACAAGTTCTCGTATTTTGAGTTACTGTAAGATAATGTAAAATGTCAACACGCTTTTCAGGCTTCAATTTACAAAATAAGCTATTGGTACTTCTACAGCTCCCACAGCCATAAGGGACTACAACATATTTACCAACTGAAATCTCAATAACAATGCATCAACCTTGGCTGTAGGATAAATTGCTTGAGTAGTTTATGAGAGTTGTCCACGGGTGAATGGGTGGAAGTGGTGTGTGCATACGTGTACTCAAGCGTTCAGAAATTGAGTGACAGCAAAGTTGAAGAAATGGGCTTTGCACTTAGTTCTGTGATGTTGGATATATTTATGAAGGCCAAGGAGATTATTTCTTTATTGAGATAGGACACATTTGCTTACTAACATAGGGTGTTTTAAGATGGAGCTGTAGGTGGCCACCCTGGGTCTGCTCTGGCTGCGGTAAGTTTAAACGGAGGTCGCGGCGGAACACAGTCTGCTTATGCGGCGTCCACCCCCCGTGCAGTCTAGGGTGCAGAGTCACCAGTCACTCTAGGCTACTGCCTTCAGCTCTATGGCTGTTGCCAGGGTAACACTTGGCTTGAAGCAAAGATTCAATGGCTTGTCTGCAAGTAGACAGGCCGCTGCTCAGCCCCCGGCGGGTGCTCCAAGATCTTCCAGAGCATCGCAAGCAGAGCTGGCAACACCTGCTCCACTCCTGCTCTGCCTCACCCCAGGGTGGTCTGTCTTTACACGGATGGGCCACCCAGGGGTTGGGCAGAGCAGGAATAGACCAGGCGTCTGTCTGAAAACACCCATTGTTGCTCACAATGGGCATTTTTACAGACACCTTAAAGTGCTGGTCTTTCAATCTTCTGGATTTACAAGTCCACAAGTAAGTTCCAGATGCATTCTTCACACACACACTACCCTGAGGCAACCTAAAGTAGCCGCAGATGTAGACATGAGGGGCTGCCATGGAAACCAAGTGACCACAGCTGCCTGGAGCAAAGCAGTTTACCAGGAGAATTTTTTACACACAAAAGGTCTGGGATAAGTTCTATGCAGAAGTTCAAAGAGTCAGATGTTTAAGATCTGTGTGAGTGATTTAGACACACAGAAAGTTCAGGATTAACAGCAAACAGGCAGGAGAAATGTGTGTGTAAAAACACCCAATGGAATGGAATGCTTTCTGCTTACTACTCTTTCCATTACATTTGGCATGCTTACTGTTAACAAAAGCTTGTAGCAGCTATTAATAATTGTCAGAAAGGAAATCTGTGTTGTTAGAAATGACAAACAGTCCCAGCCTTGATGTTACATTTCTACAGAGGACTTGGAGATGTAGAGCCTTTCTGGCTTTCTGAAAAAGAGAACAAAAAGGCAGAGACCATAGTCTATCATCTCATTCCTACATAGACAAAAATGAGCCTCTTCCTCTTCAGCTTTCTCAACATTGAGAGTGTCAACTGGGTTCTTCATTGTTCAAATGAAGCAAAGGGACTTGTGTGAAAGTTAGAAAATGAGACAAATTAATCCCTGTGACAAAATCCACAGGCACTGGCATGGACAGACACCTGCCTTAAACTGTAAGGCAGGATGTAATCTCTGCTATGCCTCTAAAGGACCTCCCCCCCGCCCCCATTCCAGGAATTCTTCTGGGATTTTCTTCAGACAGCAGGAAACAGGACTCTGATTGGCTTGGAATGGTCAGCTGGAACTTGCACCTAGTCCAGGTGGTTTTACCTGGACAAATCACAGGGAAGGGGAGGGGGGCTTTAAAAACCTCAGACCCTCTCCATTTTCTCTCTCTCTGGACTCACTAACTGAGATCTCTAGCAGACACTGCTAGGCTGGTGACCTCCCTGCCTGGAGGCACACATGGACTACATGGTTTAACAGTAACTCTAGCCTTCACCAGAAGGAGAACTTGGACCCCATAGGAAAACCATCACCTATGGAGACTGGATCAGAATCAGTGTGACTACCTTGCTTGCTACCTCAGCTACAGTTGTAGGAAGTCGCTTTCCAAACAGATTACTATGTCCACAGGACTGACTAATTGCTGAAGGATTATCACCTCTGGTTCTTGGGGTAAACGATGCTTTTAGTCCTTTTTTATATGTACTAGTAAAGTCTAAGCTTTCTTTTACCCTACTGAGTGTGTGTGTGCATTATTGGCTGAGCATTATATGTCTCCCTAGGCCAAGCTACTAAAGAGGGGGAAATCTATCTATTTGGCTAGAAGCCAACTGCTTTGGAACTAAGGGAAGCCTCCGGTGGGTAGCCCTGGGGATCTGCCTCCAATGCAGAGGAGGAAATCCCAGGAACAGAGTCCCATGAAAGGGGAGTGCTTTTGGGAAGCTGTAAGGCTTATGCCTTTTGGGGGTTCACATTTCCTGAGTGGTGTGAATGCCCGCTGGGAAACATCCAGGTGGTGGCAATAGAATATCAAGTGTTTTGGGAGGGTTGCCAGCTGTGGGAAGCCCTAGCCAGAAATTTGGAGAAACACAGTGAGGTGGGTGGCTCAGCTGTATAGCGCCCCCTACTGGCATTTCGCCACATGTGGTGGCAGTGGTGTGGGATCACCCAGGCAGTCAGATAAGCACACACAGGTGGGATAGGATCCACCAGCAGTTTTCTTTTTGAATTGGAGTTTTTGAAAAGCACCCACAGAACAAAGAGGGGCTTTGGAAATAAACCTTGAGCAATCGAGTCCTTGAATTTGGCTTCGGGTCAACTGGATAGTGCTTAGATAGGCAGTGCAAGAGCAAGGAAGTGCATGAGATCTGGAACACAGGGAAGTACCCTGCTGGGCTTGCCCAAGGGGCTCAATAGACTCACTAAAGCTGACCTCGTAAGAGAGGCCCAGAGGAGGAATCCTCCAGCAGAAGGGCTGACCAAAGAGCAGCTAAGGCAGATAATAAAGGATTTTGAAATGTCTGAGGAGGATCAGCATGTGGATCCGGAGACAGGAGCTGGAGCAACCCATCTCTTCGGGACTCCTGAACAACTGGACCTGCTCCTTGCACAGATCCATCTTAGAGAGAAGGAGCTGACAGGCCAGGAGAAGCTACTTATCAACAGGGAGTGAGAGAGAGAAGACAGGGAGTGAGAGAGAGAAGACAAGACAGCTCAGCACCAGCATGAAAGAGACCAGAGGGAAGCCGAACAAGCCACACAGGAAGCTCAATGACGCCACAAGCAGGAGCAGTGGGAGCACAAGGCTGGGATGCTCTAGCAAAAGTTGGCTGCACCCCACAAGCTGACACCAAAGGACTTCACCCCTTTCAAAGAGGGAGAAAACCCCGAGGTGTTTCTGAGTGTTTTCGAGAAGCAGGTCCGCAGATGGAACGTGGGGGAGGATGAGTATATGCGTTTTGTGGCTGGGTTGGTAACTGGGACTATGTCAGTAATTTTTGATAACTTACCCACTGAGTCTGCTAATGATTATTCTGCTTTTAAATACGCTGTGCTCAAGCGCTATAGGCTGGGCCCAGATCATTTCAGGAAGCGGTTTCGCACCCTGCTTCCTCAGTCAGGGCAATCTATATCTGAGTTTGGGGCCCAACTAGCAGAAGCCCCGAGAAAGTGGCTGGATGGGGCCAAAGCTGAGACCTGGAAGCTGGGGCTGGATCTTATGGGGCTGGATCTGTTTTACTTCTGCTGTCCTCAGTAGATCAAGCACTTGGTGAAAGATAAACACCCCAAAACTGTCAGTGAAGCTGCTGACTTTGTGGATCAGCTGCTTTGCAGATGGGCTAAAGAAAGATCCTACCCACTTTGGGAAGGATCAGAAAGGGATCCAAAAAGGTGGGAGGGGGTATGTACCCCACAAATGGGAGCTGGTAACCTCACCTACTGAACACAAGGGTTCCCCTAATTCACCCAAATCCCCTAATTTGGATAGGAAGGACTGCTACAGCTGTGGGGAGCCGGGCCACTGCAAGGCCAGCTGCCCAAAGCTGCAGAGCTTACAGAAGTCTGATCACAGTGGAGCAGTTGTAAGCACAGGGGAGGAAACCCAGAGCATGCCAGTGTATCACATCAATAGGATTATGACTACAGAGGAGGTAACGGATTTCCTCAGGGAGGAAGTGACTGTGAGGGGGAGGACTATTGTTGGGAAACTAGACTCTAGAGCAGAGGTGTCTCTGATCAGTGCCAGCCTAGTTTCCCCTGCAGATATAGTTCCAGGGAAAACTTACCGCATCAAACCGCTGGCGTACCCACCATTCGACGTGCCCGTGGCATGCCTGCACCTACAATGGAGAGGATGGGGAATGTGCCTAGACATTGGGGTGTGGGAGGCTGCCCCTGTCCCTATACTAGTGGGGAAAGACATCATAGGACCTTGCTGGGTGTCAGTATGAACCTGCAGGCAGGGCTGGGAAGCCAGTTCACTCTGGAGATAAAAGATGGGGGAGAGGGGAGTTGCCCGGGGTCAGAAGGTGGGCCCAGGGATGGGGTCTCCTCTAGCCATCAGATCCAGCCGCAGGGTGGGGCTGAGCTCAGGAGTAATTCTCCAAAGGAGCAACAGCAGCCAGAAGATGAGGTTGGAGGTGCAGAAAGAATAGAGACCTTGGAGGTGAGCTTGGAGGGCGACCCTGAGGTGGAAAACATAGACCCCAAAGAGGGGGAACAAATAAACCAATAATCCTGGGGGCAGACCTAGAGGGTAGCCCCAAACCAGAATTGGTAGGACCCAGAGAGGGTGTGGCAGAGGGAATACTGACCCTGGGGGCTGGTCTGGAGGGCAAACCTACAATGGGATGTGTAGAGCCCAAGGAGGGAATGGATATAGGGATCCCAAAAAGGGATGGAGTACCCCCGGGGGTGGTAGAGAATGGTAATCTGGAGGTTATAGAAGACCCCAGCCTGGAGCAGCTCAAGCAGTCAGCACAGTCAGCACAGGAACAGGAGGGGGAACTCACTCTGACTGTGTGGAACAAGTCACTTGGGGGGTGGAAGAAGCAATTCTGCAGCCACTCCCACTCATGAGACAGCCTGTTGAGAGGATGGGTACAGATACAGGGGACCCCAGAAGCAGAAGGCAAGGGAGAAGCATTCTGTTCTGACCCTAGCAGATGCTGCACCTAGATACTCCAAGGCCATTACCCTAGCTTCTGCAGAAGCCACTGTTGTTGCAGATGGCCGATAAAGATGCTTTCTCCTCCAGGTTCTCCATCAGAGATATGGAAGGACAGTGGAGGAAATACCCCAGCAGAATTAGTGGAATGCCTGAGGAATGACACGGGAGGGAATGCCCTAACCAAATTAATGGAACGCCTAGGGAAGTTTAGTAGGGCTAAGCACCCCAAAACTGCAGCCTATCTCCCACAGACCGAGGGGCTAGGGGGTAGATTTACTGGGACCCTGATGGGGATGTGGAGGGTTTATGGGGATTCTCGCCCTGACAATTGGGATGAGGAGTTCCTGCATCTGTCCTCTGCTTACAGTAAAATACCTCTGGAGTCCAGGGGCTTCTCGCCTTTCTATCTGACCTTCGAGAGGGGAGCTAAGGGACCCCTGGTGACTCAGGTAATGACCTTCATCCAGCCTGGAGGAAACCCCAAAGTGGTCCATGTAAGCTGGTGCAAACCACATTGGGACAGGGATGGACTGGGATTCAAGATCCCCCATTCTGGCAGCTGGGAAGGGAAGGATGAGACAACAGGCCTTTTCATTATAAGCTTGAGGGAAATGAGGATTGGGGATCTCTCTCCGCTGGAGGAGGTTTTGCCCCAAGATAAGGAGAAACTGAGCAGAACCTTGAAAGTTTCTGGATTGGTGTTCTCCGAACCTGTGAAAAAGGCATCTGACCCCAAGGAACTCTTTGTGGCTACGGACTCCACAGAAGTAGCACTAGGGACTGGGCTCTTACAGAAGCCTGAGGGGATTGAGCACCCAACTACCTAGCTGAGAAGGAATCTGATTCCCAGAGAGAGGGGTCTAACTGTTATTCAGAAGGAGGGTTTGACTATTGTCTGGGCTGTAGACAAGCTGAAACCTCATTTTGTGATTGTGGAATCCTTGTCCTGAAAGGACCCCAAATGTTTTATATGTATATAAAGGATGTATATGTATGTATATATATAAAGGCTACCCCCCATTCCAGGAATTCCTCTGGAATCTTCTTCAGTCAGAAGGAAACAGGACTCTGATTGGCTTGGAATGGTCATCTGGAACTTGCACCTAGTCAAATCACAGGGAAGGGGAGGGGGGCTTTAAAAACCTCAGACCATCTCCATTTTTTCTCTCTCTGGACTCACTGACTGGGAGATCTCTAGCAGACACTGCTAGGCTGGTGACCTCCCTGCCTGGAGGCACACACGGACTGCATGGCTTGGCAGTGACTTTGTAACTGGTTTTTGCCAGAAGAAGAACTTGGACCCCATAGGAAAACCATCACCTATAGAGACCGAATCAGAACCAGTGTGAATACCTTGCTTGCTACCTCAGCTACAGTTGTAGGAAGACGCTTTCCAAACGGACTACTATGTCCACAGAACTGACTCTAATTGCTCAAGAATTATCACCTCTGGTTCTTGGCGTAAACTGTGCTTTTATTCCTTTTTTATATGTACTAGTAAAGTCTAAGCTTTCTTTTACCCTACTGGGTGTGTGTGTGCATTATTGGCTGAGCATTATACGTCTCCCTAGGCCAAGCTACTAAAGAGGGGGAAATCTATCTATTTGGCTAGAAGCCAACTGCTTTGGAACTAAGGGAAGCCTCCGGTGGGTAGCCCTGGGGATCTGCCTCCAACGCAGAGGAGGAAATCCCAGGAACAGAGTCCCATGAAAGGGGAGTGCTTTTGGGAAGCTGTAAGGCTTATGCCTTTTGGGGGTTCACATTTCCTGAGTGGTGTGAATGCCCGCTGGGAAGCATTCAGGTGGTGGCAATGGAATATCAACTGTTTTGGGGGGGTTGCCAGCTGTGGGAAGCCCTAGCCAGAAATTTGGAGAAACACAGTGAGGTGGGTGGCTCAGCTGTATAGCACCCTCTACTGGCATTTCCCCACAATCCCTACCTTGAACCTTCTGTTGCAACTATTTCCTGCCCCTCCATCTTCCACTTCAAAACTAGTCAGTTGTCCTTGGCCAGTTCCTGATCTCATCTCCTCAGGATCCACAGCATCCTCTTCATTTCCTCACTCCCTCTTTCATCATGGATAGCTTCCAACTGCGACTCCCAATAAGTGCCTGCTAACTGGTCACATGCTCCTTAAAGCCTCCCTGCCCATATGGATTAACTAGCTGCTTATGCTCCTCCATCTCCCTAACTTCTCATTCCCTTTCATCCCATTGGGTGTTTTCAGACAAGTGCCTCCCCACCCATTACCCACTGGTTGCCATTACCCACATAGTAATTGGGTGGTGAGGTGCTTCTTGTCTGAAAACACCCATCATGGTTCATTTAGATCAGCGTCAGTCAACAACCATACTATATCCCTCCACAGAATTTCTTCAGAAAGACGCCGCTTCAACCCTGAATTTTTTTTAAAACGCAATCAGGAATGAAATGCTTGGTATGCAATCTCTCTGTTTATTTTTGCTAAAATAAACACTACCAACCCACCCTCCATATTTGTTGTTCCTTTTACCCAGACCGACATATGCCAATTGGTTATTAGTTTACCCTGTCCTCAAGGCCCCACGTGGGCCCTTTTCACACAGACACTGTAATACTGATAAAATGGGTGTTACGTTTTATTATACATGTTGCAGTGCACCCATAGAGCACACCTGCAGCCCTGCAAAATATATAATAAAATGTAACACCCATTTTATTAGGGATGAGTTAACAGAACGCCATTCGGATGTTCGGTTCGAAACCCGAGTTTGGGTTCGGCTGTTTGGTTCGGAGGAGTTCGGTTTGGCCGAACTCGGCCAAACATTCAAAAAAGTGCTATTGGTACCGAAACCAAAAATTTTTCGGTATTGGTATTTTTTGCCCTGAAACTACCCCTGGTGTACACCCCTGGTGCCAGGAAGTCTGCTCCTCAGCTGCCTCCCCCCCTCCAGTCACGTTTTTCTCACCCAAAGTCACGTTTTTCCCGCCCCCGAACTCATCCAAACTCATCTGAACAGTTCGGCCGTTCGAAGGTTCGGTTCAGTCATCCGAACAGGCCAAGTTCGGACCGAACTCCGAACTACGTTTGCCTATCCCTACATTTTATCGGTGTTAGAGTATCTGTGTGAAAAGGTCCATGGCCTCATCTGGTTACCCCTATTCAGCAGGTGTGAGATCGTACTTGCTTCTCATGTGCCACTTCCCCCACATTTTACAGAGGTGGAAATGTGAAAGTGACTAGTGGAAAAGTACAGATAAGCAGGAAGAAAATCCCTAGCAGCCTGGGCTGTGGGTACCATTTAACCTTCTTTTCTTCTCTTTGCTAGTTTAGCCCATCCTCTTCAGGCAATATTGATTCCCACACTGCTCTTGGATCGTGTGGGCTTTGGATGAGGTCCCATAAGCATACGTCACTAATTTTCCCTGCACCAGTTCCTTTTCTGCAGTACAAGATAACTTCAGTCCCTGGAACTTGAAAGGTAGCTTCTCCTGCTTCTTTATTCCGAGCTGGCAATCTTACAGTATTTTTGGAATTTGGGTAATTCATGCCCATGGGTAGTTCCCTATTGGGGTAAGCTTCTCAGGATCCACGGCAAGATGTTCTTAGTGAAGAAGATTCTAGGTCCCTGGAACCTGCTCCCAATCTGGTAATATCCTAGAGCTTGTATTTAGCAAGTATAAAGGTGCAGTATAACATATATTGGTTTGGCGAGGTCTTCGTTTAACTGCTCCATTTTGGCAGGGAAGCCTACGGACTCAGACTTTTGAAGGGATCTATTTTTGTAAATGTTGTTCATTGTGTTTAGCATAAGGCACCTTATAGGTGCCTCTATAAATAAATCCAGTACATTACACTATTTGCAGAATTTAGCATGGGTGCACAGGACAGATATTAAGCTCCCTATTTCTCTCCCCACCCCCTAGTCCCTCATCCCCTTAGGTTCCCACAGTTTTTCTGGTTATTTTAAACTTTTTTCCTTTCCCACGTTCTTGTTTCTTTTTGATAACATTACATATAATTATGAAAATAAAAAGGGGCCAAGGGGTTGCTTGCAGAGTGATGGGTGTTTAGGACAGCTGGCAGTTGCATGGGATGGCAATTCTCTTGTTTATAGTGTGGGAATGTACTAAGGCTGTGACTTCTGTAACTCAGAAAATAAAGTCTTGTGCAATGGAAGTCTGAAAACAGTCATTAGTCAGTCACTTCATTAGCAGGAGTAGAGTCTGTACAGTATTCCGTTATTTCTCCCTTCGCATCTCATGAGTTGCCAGTTAGGTTCAAACATGGAGCAAAACAGACCTGACTGACTGTGAACGGCTGATCCTACAAGATACAGCATGTCTTTGGCTCTCACTGACATCAGCAGGTGATCTAGGAGCACATAACCTATTAAGAATGGAAGCAAGGAGCATTCTAGTCCTGTAATTCTGCAGATTGTACAGGAGCAGCAGGTGCTGCATCATCAGCACCATCATCACCACCACCAGGAGCACATAGCCTATTAAGACTGGACCCAATGACCATTCTAGTCCTGCAGTTCTAGTCCTGTAATCCTGAAGATTGTACAGGAAAGCACTGTGCAAGCTTGGCAAGTCATGAAACATTGTCCAACCACTAAACCAGGGATGGGGAACCTCAAGCCTGGAAGCCAAATGCAGCCTGTCTCTAGCCTTCATTGGGCATGGGCACCTTTCCAGTTCCTGGATCCAGTTGCTACCCCCAAGCACTGAAAGACTGAGCTCAGGATGCACACAAGTATCGGGAACAGATCAGATCCATGATCTGGACTCTCCTCTTCCTGATCGCACCCCGTAAGTACCTCCATCCCCAACTTCCCTACAGCGCTCGGACCTTGTACTCATTTTCAAAGTAGGCTTTGGAAGAGGGGGAAAAGATTCCCCGCCCCTGCACCAATACTAAAAACAATACAAAGTGAAATGATACAAACATACCAACAGTAATACATAACGTTAACAAAACTAGTGCTTTGCAGTTAAATGACTCTTTGCCTGGTAGAGCCAAAGTGCAAAAATAGGGGTCCATGGTTTTTCTGTATGGGATACTGAGACACATGGACATTAAGTGGCTTGGCCAATCAGAAAGATAAGTGAACCCAAAATTTCTTACTGCTACTCCCTTCCTTTGACCCTGCTATTAATCTGCAAGCATGAAGCTTCAATTCCTACTACTAGTAGTAGTATACTCCCGCTACTATTCATTTCTATAGTGCTACTAGGTGAACACAGCACTTTACAATCCCTAGGTCTCTTGAGTAGAGATTACCAATCATACCCAACTGCACTGTGTTTTGGAAGAGAAAAAGATGGTAGAAAAAAATGCCATTTCATTTTTATCTGAATCCTGAAGGGACCAAAATGAGTCTCTTTCTCTTTAGTGTTCTCAAAAAAAAAAAAAGAAAGAAAAGAAAAAAGAATCAACCTATTAGCTTTGCTATAATTAAGCAAACAGGACTTGTAGCACGTTGAACTTCACCCCCACATTCACTAAATTCGCTCACAGAGAAAGTCCTGTGTATGTGTACACTACCCTGTGTGTGCCGGTACTCTGCAAGCAACTTTGCTCCATTAACAAAGCTATGCAAGATTCGTATGCAATCTTGATATTATCTTGCATGGGTTTGTTTGTTCATGAAGGAAATCGGTTTGCATGGCAACAGCAGGGACATAGGTATCTGGGAATGGACTCTGGTGCAGAAGGTGGCATTGTCCCCCCTCCCACACACGAATGAGCCAGGGATACCCAGCATAGCTATATATATGCAGGTGGTACACATTAGACCTCTAGGCTTGGTGGCTCTGGTACAGCTGCACCTACACGTATGATAGCTACATCCCTGGGCAAAAGAACCTAGGGAGTAATACTCTGTGAGCTTTCTTCTGCTAGCAAAATGTTTTGTGAACACAGTCCAAGTGGCAACTGAAGACTTGTTTCCATTTTTGACCTACACAGAAAGTGAACTCAGTCTTCCAAGGTGAAAAACAAGTGCATTAACTCACTGGCTGTATTGTTGACACTGCTAACAATGCTTATTTGGAAATATGTTTGAAGTTAACTTCAAAACAAACACTCAAGAGCAAGCCCCACAAAGGAGCTGTGCCAACAAGGGGGGAAATTAGGCCTGCAAATATACCATTCTGAAACAGCCTGGACAAATGCAAAATTGATGAGTCATGAAAAGTAGACATAGGGTGAAAACAAACAAGTCAATAGCCCACAAGTCACCTGCTCATTAGTTTGGTGGCTGCAGGCATTCACCGACTTCTGCCTCTGGGTGGGTGGGCAGCTTCTACTGATATGTTGTTGGAGAAGGTTGGGGATGCGGTGCAGGCCAAGACTCACTCAGTGAGGCTAACCTCATCCAGGCTAATGTGCATCCTCCCAGTTGTTAGACCTTGCCCAGCCCTGCTGCGAGGTAAGATCCAAGCATCAGGCTGGGAAAAAGCGCACTCACCCTGGCTTCCAAACAGCTGATCAGGGGGTCCCAGAGGAGTGTGCTCACCAAGTCACCAAACAGCCGATTGGGGTGCCCATGTGGATGGCTCCTTGGCCGACCTGCTGCATGGAAGGAATTGTGATGGCAGCCCCCCAACCTGGATTCCCTGGGCGGGCTGCTTGTTTGAACTGCCCTTCCTGCCAGCAGCGAGGCAGCTGCGGTGGCCCTCCCCACGGCAGCCAGGGGATCTATCTCATCCCTGTCTTGTTTGTTTATACCCCTAGACTACTGAAAGAAAAACAAGAGTACTACTACTATTTATCATTTCTATAGTGCTACTAATCATACACAGAGCTGTATGGATACACACAATATAAAGACAGTTCCTGCTCCATGGAGCTTACAATCTAATCAAGACACAGAAGACACAGACAACTACAAATAAGAGTCTTCCTATGAACAATGGACTACAGGATGCAGGTATTCAGTAAGTTTCTTTATTTCAGTTAAAATGGTTGAAATCCACAAGGCTGTGATATGGACAGGGCCTGGGTTCATGATTTAAAAACGATCTCAAAGAAGTGGGCCTTTAAGCAGGACTTGGATGCGGACAGGGAGGCGGCCTGGCGCACCACCACATACGGTGTGGCGAGGTGGAAAGCGCAGAGTCGGTGATGGATTTAAACATGCCTGCTGTTGCTGTGTTGTCACTGTGGGAGGCCACCTTTGACTGGGATTAGGTCTAGTAATGGCACAGGTGCGGCTGGATTGCCTGCCCCATTTTTCATCTTGGGGGCAGGGTCAAGGACTTCCCCCACCCTGCTCAGCCGCTTCAAGAGTGGCAGATGCTGCGGCTCCTGCCTACCAGCCGAGACCATCTGCTGGGGGAGGGGAGAGCAGGGGTAAGGAGAGCTGCCCCACTCCCCCCCCCCCCATGCCTGCTGTTGCTGTGCTGCCATTGTGGGAGGCCACCCTCGGCTGGGACTAGGTCTAGTAATGGCACAGGTGCGGCTGGATTGCCTGCCCCCTTTTTCATCTTGAGGGCGGGGTCAAGGACTCCCCTACCCTGCTCAGCTGCTTCAAGAGTGGCAGGGGCGTGCTCCGAAGGGGCACGACCAAATGGGTATGCCCTTTGGGGGGCCTCTTGGAGGGTCATGAGGATTGAGGGGAGGTTATGGTGGGAGGCAGTGGAGTAGGCTAGGATTTCTTTTTTTGTGACTAGTAGCCTTAGTAATTGGAGGTTGGTGAGGTGGGATTTTGTTTTGAGGGATAAGCCTTTGCCCCCTGGTGAAAGCAGGTGGCAAAGAGGTCGGACTGGGTTAGGGTGGGGTTTCTGTAACCCCGGTGATAGGGGGGTGCAGAACCTGGGGTGGTGGTACCCCAGTGAGAGGGGTGTACGGGAGGGTATTGTGTGTGAAGTGGTGGTGGGGGGAGAGAAGTATTTTTGGATATTTTAGTCCTGAGGCTAGGGATACTTTGTATTGTTTATTGAATGACTGGAGTTCTTGTATTTTTGAGGTTATACTGTGATTGATGTGATTTCATTTATTGATTGTATATGTAAATTACTTTGTAAACCACCTTGAGTCGCAATCAGCGAGAGGGGTGGTATAGAAATAATAAATGAGATGGGGGGGAATGGAGAAGGAGGGCACAGGTAAGAGCATCTTGCCCGATGAACCGAGGTCACAAGTAGGGGTTTAGGGAGAGATAAGAGAGGCGAGGTACTGAGGAGTTGTAGAGTGAAGACACTTGTAGATGAGTAGGAGAAGCTTGAACTGTATGAGGAAGCAGATGGGGAACCAGTGCAGTGACTTGAGGAGAGGGGTTACATGGTCATAACAGCGTGCAACGAAGGTGAGTCTTGCAGCTGAATTTTGAATAGACTGTAGCGGAGATAAGTGGCTCACTGGGAGTCCTGTGAGAAGCAGGTTGCAGTAGTCTAAGCGGGATGTGATAAGATAATGGATTTGAGTTTTAGCAGTGTCTTCAGAGAGGAAGGGACGGATTTGAGCAATATCATACAGAAAGAAACGACATGTTTTGGATGTGAGCAGAAGAGGAGAGAGAAGTGTCAAAGATGACCTCAAGGTTGCGGGCTGAGGGGACTGGGAGGATGAGAGTGTTCTCTACAGAGATGGAGAGAGGTGGGAGGGGAGAAGTGGGTTTAGGAGGAAAGATAAGAACTTCCACCTTGGCCATATTAAGTTTAAGGTGGTGGTGGGACATCCAGGCATCGATGTCAGACAGGCAGGCTGAGATTTGGGAATGAATTTTGGGTGATAGTTCTGGTACAGAGAGGTAGATTTGAGAATCGTCAGCATAAAGATGGTGCTGAAAGTCATAGGAGGAGATCAGAGCAACAAGTGTAGAGGGAGAAGAGAAGAGAAGAGGGCCCAGGACTGAGCCCTGGGATAGCAGTAGAGGAGGATCCACCAAGGGATACACTATATGTGCAGTGGGAGAGGTAAGAGGAGAACCTGGATAGGACAGAGTGTCAAGGAGAAGATAGTGGTCAAAGCAGCAGATCGTTCAAGGAGAGTAATGACCCCTGGCTTTGTCCATGAAGAGATCATTGGAGTCTTTGACAAGGGCTGTCTCTGTGGAATGAAGTGGGTGGAAGTCAGTTTGGAATTAATCAAAAATGGCCTAAGTCACAAGGATGTCCAGGCAGTGGACATGAACAGCACGCTCAAGCAGTATGGATGCAAAGAGGAGGAGGGAGATGAGACGGTAGCTAGCAGGGCAAGTAGGCACCAGTAAAGGTGTTTTGAGGAGTGGTGTGACCACAGCATGTTTGAAGACATCAGGAACCTTCGCAGTGGAAAGTGATAAATTGAGGATGTGACGGGATGTGGAGGGGATAACTGCAGGAGAGATGGAGATGTGTGGGGGTAGAATGGTGAGTTTGGAGGAGGAGAGAAGGTGAGTGATTTCCTCCTCAGTAACTTCAGAAAAATCGGAAAGGGTGACAGCTGCTAATTGAAGAGGAGGGGAGTGAAGGAGCTTGATAGAGAACTCTAGGTGAATCTTTTGAATCTTGTCATAGAAAAAATCAACTAGAGCTTGGGCAGAGAGAGAAGAGGTGGAGGGAGGAGGAGGTATTTTAAGTAGAGGGGTGAGTATGGCAAAGAGACAGCAGGAATTGGAAGCAATTCTCTTGGGAGTACTGAAAACATGTTATTTTTTATATGGTGCCAGCAATGTGCCCAGATCTGAAAAATCATGAATTAGAGACATGTCCATGCCCTGAGGAGCTTACAATCTAGGATGGACAGGGTAGAGAGACAAGGAAGAGGGAAACTGTGAGTGACAGAGATATGTAATGTTCATGAAGCTGAGAAGTAGCAGGTGCATGTGACTAGCTCAGCTACAGGGTTAAAGGGTGACCCAAAGTGATAGGACGGTAGGTGGAGCATCACTGAGCAGCTTGTGGGGGTGAGGAGCTAGAAAAGCCTCAAGGATTTGAAGGTCAAGAGGAAGGAAACTAACTATGTGTTTGGGGAAGGAGTCCCAGCATGGGAGAAGGTGTGAAGATGGGTTTAGGAAGCAGGAGATTGATTCTGGCATGTGTAAAAGTAGTGATGGAGGAGTAGCAAAGTTCCAAGGTGGGAACACAGTGGAAAATGAGGGCAGAAAGACAGGGAGGAAGGAGGAGGAAGACCCTGAAGAGCCCTGAAGGCAAAGACAAGGAGTTTTGTGCTGGATGCAGAGGGGCTAGAGGATGGGGAGAGGGCGCCACTGAAGGAACTGAATATGATCACAGAAGTGGGTGATGTGGATGCCCTTGGCAGTGAAATGTTGATCTAAGTGTGAGGGCTAACTAAGGTGTGAGAAGGAGAAGGCCAGTAAGAACAAGGTTGGAATAGGCAAGGTAAGAGCTGACTAGAACATGTATTAGAGTTTTGGCAATGGGAGTAGTAAGGGACATATGGATTTTAGCAATGCTATGCAACAGGCCTTAGCAACAGACTGAATATGAGGTACCAAGGAGAGGGAGGAGTCAAGGATGAATCCCTGAGGGACAGGCTGGATGGTGACACACAAACAGAGAAAGATTGCATGTAGGTTTGGGGTAACATTATTGTAGTTGTTGGTTGTGGTGTTTTTGTAAAGGGGCAATGCAGGAACATCTTGCTGTCTTTTGCATTTGGCATTCCTAAGTTACAGTAAAGTTTACTTTATTTCCTATGTCTGTGACTCAGCTATGTATCAGGGAACCCTTAGAAATGAATGACTCAAGCCACATTTAGACGAGCACGGCATGCTTGGACCTGAAAACCATGCACCTTTGAAAAAGAGCACGGACGGAGTTTAGACGTGCAGGGATGCACATTATTGTGCTTGCACATTTTTTTTAAAGGCACAAATGAAAGACGTCATCAAGATCTTTCATTTGTGGCTTTAAAAGATGCATGATAATGTGCATCCCCACACGTCTAAACCCCACCCATGCTCTTTTCAAAGGAATGAGATTTTCAGGCGAGAGCGCACCACGTTCATATAAAAGCAGCCTCACATAGTTGAGCAATAGAGATTCTAAGAGACCAGCGTGGTGTAGTGGGTAAGGTGCTGGACTTGGCCTTGGGAAACCAGGGTTCAAATCCTGTCATAGCCATGAGCTCACTTTGTACCTTTGGGCAAGTCACAACCACAGCCTCCATTCTCCATCTGTAAAATAGGAGAGTGTGTGTGTGTGTCACCTGTGCCCCCTTCACCCTTGTTAATCTTAGATGGTAAGCCCACTGAGCAGGGACCTGTCTCCAAAATCTGTGACTGTAAAGTGCTGCATACTTACTGTCTGCCCTCCTCTGCAGACTGCTGCAACCAACCTGATTGTACCCAAGCCAAGCACTCGCATCTGTCTGAATGTTTTATATAAATGTTTATAATAAAATAATAATAATACATGTAGTAGCGCAACAGAAATGATTAGCAGTAGTAGTCGGTTCTATTCTCCTGCCAACCCTTCCACTGCTGCAGTCTCATTTATTATGACCGCCACAAGAGCACTGAAAAGTTAAACAAGATTTTGCTTTCATTGCAACTACAATAAAAAATGCAATTTGGAAATAAAGTAAACTTTGCTAGGATAATTTAGGAATGCCAAATGCAATACAGAAAGAGCCAAAGACAGCTAGATATTCCTGCATTGCCCCTTTACAAAATACTACACTCAACAACTAAAATAATGTCACCCCAAAGCCTTTCAACATTAATTTAACAAGTACAGGAAACATGTGTCAATAGAGACTTTAAGACAGCATGGTGTGAAGATCTCTGCACTGCTTAAACACTCGCACCTTATGCTCCTCCATCATCCTTACCCTATATTATATATTGGAACTGTAATATCGGTGTCGTAGATTGTGTAAGCTGTCTAATATCAGAGTGCTTGACTGCCAGCATCACATTGGGCTCAATCACTCTTTCCTTTGACACAAGAGGCATTGATGATCTATTGCTGCTGAGGTTTGTTTGCCCTGAAGACCATCCCGTCCTGAGGCAGTTTGTGGTTTTTAACGCCATTGTGTTTTAAGAGGGAAGGTTTTCAGCCTCATATCTGATCCCCTTTTAGGCAAGAATGCTGTTACTTTGTCTGGCCTCTACCCTCAGGCAAACCCAGCTAGGGTAGTCATACCAGGAGCAAAACTCCTGATGCAAAACTCCTTGGAGAGGAGGTCACTCAGGGCATGGTAAACTGAGTCAGCAGTTCTTCTGGAAGTCAAGGTGGCAATTCTGAGGAAAGTGAGAAATGAAACACTCCAGGTCTTTGGAAAGTTAGTGGATCGTGTGGTCAAAGGTGAGTGGATAAGCAAGGGGGATACTTGAATTCTGTGTTGATAAAGGAGAGAGAAAGGACCATGTTTAGGTGGGCAGGCAAAGGGAGAGGGTAGATGTGTATCACCAGTACATTTACAAATATTTTTTCTGTCTGGAACAAAGGCTGCTTGCCCATGTTGCACAATCTCACGTTAATAGTTTTTATCTAATGTAGGAATGCCCTCTTCCTCAAGCGTCCATGAAACTAACAGTAGTTTCATCACAGATAACAGGGCTGGGAAATCCAGCCCCGTCATTCACGTGAGTTGAAATTAACATGAAGTTTGAATGTGTGGATGCAAATTTCATGTTAATTAAACTCAATGTGAAATTTTGACAGGTGTGTGCCCCTTTTGCTGAGCACTGCTACTGTCGGGCAGAGAGAGAAGGGAAGGATGATCCATTTCATGGCCCTAGCAGCGCTTGGCCAAGGGGCTTTGGCTGGGCATAGCTCCCCTAGGTGGGTTCCCTGGTAGAAAGACTAGGGTATGGGTCCCCAAGCTCCACCACCACCAGGCAACCCCCTAGGGAAGTGGCACCCAGCAAAGCCCTTTCGCCGAGTACTGCTAGAGGCATGGATCCTCCTTCCTTTCTCTCCCCACCCGACACTAGTAGCGCTCGGCAAAGGGGCTTTGCTTAGACACCACTTCCCTAGGGGGTTCCCCTGGTGGGGGGGAAGTGGAGTACAGGTCCCCACCCTGCCTCAACAGATATCTCCTTAGTGTCTCCCCTCCCCCAAAACCAGGGGTTCCTGGGGTGGTGGTGGAATATGAGCATGGATCAAATATTTTTTTTAATGGGTCCAAGCCATGGAAAAAAATTAGCGTGGGTATGCTGCAGCCATGCTGCCATCTCACATTTGTGCTGTTTTCATGTGATCTTTAATTTTATGCAAAAAACCGAATGTGGAGGCAAGCAGCCAAACTCCTCTTTAATGCAGAAAATTAATCTCTGTTTCCCATGAATATAGTTTGCTTTGCCAGGTTTCCAAAACTGCATAAAGAATAACTTGCAGTGAACCTAAACCTCCTGGCTTTTCGGCATCCATGCGCAAGAAGAAATTAAGGCTGGAAACTAGGTGGGTGGTTTTGGTTTGTTTTTACAAAAAGGAGGCGTGAACTGCTAAAATAGGCTCCCAATGTTAGTCAGGGGGTGGGGGACAAAGAACCTGATTAACTTTAAAACAGTGTTGGACATAAATATATGAGAGAACTAGTGATGAGTTTTCTATTTGATTTTACGGGAAGAGGCTTTCCCCTCCCACTCTCTACCATGTTATTTGCTTTTATGGTTATGCAATAACAAAGATGCCCACAGTGGCACCCTGATAAGCAGGGTTCCTGGTTTTCTCTGCCAAAAAATTGTAAATACTCTGAAAAAAATTCTAAATGCTCTGATTAAAAACACCAAAATCTGTGTTTTTTGCACCATTAAAATTAGAAACTGTTCATTGCTAAGAATTCATTTCTTTGACACGGTTTGATGCATTGGTTGCCACCACCACCACTCAAACTACAAAATAAAACAATATCCCACACCCCTCTGTGTGTTCTCTGCTCCGCCAGTCCTGCTTGTTAAATACAGTTATACTACACATTTCAGAGGGAATTGGTCTGGAGAATGCTTTGGTTATGCTTAAATGCTTTAGTGAGGATTTAATCTTCAGAATTATTATGCGGGTGACAATCTCTTCCTAGACCAATAGAGTAGATCATGAATAGACAGTTCTTGAGGGGAGTGTGTGTATGTCTGGGGGGAGAGGGGGAAAGGGCGGGGAGAGATTTTTAGTTCCAGGTGGTGCTGAGAGTGAACAGGAGCTGAGCTTTTGAACTTTGTGGTTTTTACAAGGAACTGAGAGGCAGCACCTCACTTCTCAACTTTAAAGAGTGATTTCACTTTTTAAAAAAAGAGTAAAAAGAAAAAAAAAGGACACGATACACCGAGATGGAAAAGAAAAAGAAAGGAAATTAAAGCTCTTGGGAAACAAGTCACTTAGACTTTAATGGGTTCCATTTCTCAATGATCTCGCCTGATTTTCCATATACCCTCATGTGTTCAATTGCCCTCCTCAGAGATGTGCACAGAAAAGAGTCCTACACACAGGCAGGGGGACACCCCTGTTTAGGAACAAGAAGCAGTCACATTCTCCTCCAAGCAACGTAACGCTTCGCCCATGAGGGTATCTGTGGTGTGGCTGAAGCTCAGTTGCAACAAACACATTGCATTACCTGCATGTAATCTCAGCAGCACCACTGGGATTCACACTCCTAGCCAGCTCATTCCGCTACGGCCATCCCACAAGCATACCAAAGCCAGGCTGGCTGATTTGTCTGTCTCCATAGCAATGCCACCCCCCACCTCGGGTTTGCTATTTAGCCATCTCCCTGTGGAACAACTTGGGAAACTTTCCTGTTCTTCCCATGCCTGGCTGAGTTCAGGTGGAGGGATGGGGGCTCATAGACAGCTTCTCTCATCACCACTTAGCCAGGGTGGAGGTTAGGGGAATGGATGATGCAAGTGATTTCCAACTAGAGGTTGCTGAGTCAGCAGCAGGTAACATGGGGGGAGGGGAGCAGATGGGATCCAAAAATCATGGTTTGTGCTCCCTCCTGCCATCCCAGCACTGCCTAAAAACAATGGGGCTGATCCCATACCCCACGGATCCTGCACACATGTCCAGTACGAATGCATTGAGCTGCACGGATCCCATGCGGAGGGGTTTGGGATTGTGGCTGGCCAATGCCTGCAACTTACTGTGCGATCAAAAGGAGTTCTCTGGAAAAACAGGGATCCTGCATTTTGCCGTGGTTTTCTGTGCTAAATGAAAAACCAGGAACTCTGCTGATAAGTGCCTGGGTGTTAAAAACTTTCTCAGTTGCCTGAGTTTTAGGTCCTGCACTCATGCTCAGTAGGGATGGGCAAACACGGTTCGGAAGTTTGGAGTTCGGACCAAACTCAGTCTGTTCAGTCAACCGAACCAAACTTTTGAACCGAACTCAAATTTCAAACAGAACCGAATTTCCAAACTCCATTCTGTTTGCCCATCCCTAGTGGCAACACACACCAAAAACCTGGTTTTGAATGGCCGAACTTGGTTCGGAAGTTCAGAATTCAACCAAACTCGGTCTGTTCAGTTGAATGAACTGAACTTCCGAACTGAACTTGAATTTCAAACCGAACTGAACTTATCCGAATTTCCGAACTCGAATTTCAAACTGAACTGAACTGAACCGAATTTCCGAACTCCGTTCTGTTCGCCCATCCCTAATGCTCAGGGTTGGAACTCAGGAAACCAAGTTGAGTACCTCGCTCATCAGGGCTTTTCCAAGGAAAACTGAGGACTGGGTTTCAGCACTACTATAAAACAATTTGTCCAGTCTGCCAAGCATCACATGCTGAATGTTTCTAAAGGTCTCACACAGCAAGACCTTCAGAGATGGCTCTCGCAGCATTGTCTACGATACTCTTTTCCAGATTAGTGTACTCTCCTTCTGGTATGCTAGCTGTTCATGCTCCCATCAGCAAAGGTGTATACTTTAAATGCTTATTCACATATCCAGTTTTCAGGTATTCCAGTTTGGTTACTTCATTTTTTCCAGTATTTGGGTTATTTGGATCAGTTGTTTCAGCTATTGTGCGTGCATTGCAATAGAACTAATAGTGCCAAATCAAAATAACCTAAATACCAAAATGACCAACCTTACTAACTGAAATAAATGAGGTAACTAAACCCTAGTAATCAAAATGGACATCCGAAAGTGTGGGGAGTCAATAATGGCTCATATCTGCTTCGTCAGACTTGAATCAAAACTGGTGACTTTGTCAGATATTGTATTTGCTGTGGATATATGTTTCAGCTAGGGCTGATACTTCCTTCTCATATTTTCAATTTTCTTGATGAGAATCAGGGTTCTTGGCTCATTCTTCCAAATGAGAATGAGCAAAGAATTGCCATGACTCTCAAAGGAAGAATCGCATCCGTCCCCACCCCCCCCACCCCCTCTGCACTTGTTAAAAAACACAAGCAAAAAAATGTGTTAGTCTCCTGGCTGCCTCTCTCTGATGCTGGGTCTGCTCCAGGACTCCTCTCTGCTTCTCTGCGGGGGAAAGCCAGGAGGCAAGTTTGCTGAGGCAGCAACCTCACAGTGAACAAAAAAATGGCCACAAGGGCCATTTTGCACATGTGCAGTCCTTTTCCAAAAGGGCGCCGACACTGCCAGTGCCATTTTGGAAAAGGACCACACATATGCGGTCCTTTTCCATTTTCCAAATGGTCACGGTGGCCATTTTGCTCATACACAGAGGGTTTTTTTATTATTAATTTTCTTGAGCTTTTCACGAGCTCTTTGAATGTTGGAATATTACCTCGGGATCGAGGGTCGCCAAAGAACCAATCAGATTTAAAGGGGTGCAACTCAATTTTATTGGATTCCACATAAAATATCTGGACTTAGCAATATTACCAGCTATGAACCCCAGTAACCTAACCTATGATTTCTTACATGTCCGACAGCCACGGTCGGAGATGAGAGCTGGTTCAGAGGAAGAGGTGGAGGGGGCCCAGGATCTACAGCCGAAAAAGGCCTCTGGTCTCTGGATTTTTGAGAGTGACGAAAAAGGACTTGGAAAAAAGGGGGAGGGGAGGGAAAGGGCTGGGTCTTCAGGGCCTTCTTATATATCCTTTTTCCTGGGCAGGAACAATTTGGTTCTTACTGCTCCCTTCTTTGTGGGTTCATCTTGCAGGGCCCTTCTTTGCATAGCCATGCCGATAATTCAGAATGTTGCAACTGGCTGATCATTGGTTGGTTTCATCTGCATCTTTATTGATTAGAATATCCTGGCCTCTGCTTCAAGATAGGGTAGGACTTGTCTGGCCAGATGATACTGATAGCTCTTCTGTGATCATCTTGACACCTGGTTGTGTTGTCAATATGGCACCTATTGTTCCTTTACAACAGTTCATCAGGGAGGATCCCTGTAGTGTTTCTCCTCTTGCGATGAGTTTGCAGGTGTCTCTGCTCCAAATCGTGGCAACAGACCTAACTATTTCCTAACAGGAACGCTACTGATATCTTGTCAAGATGTCAGTAACGTTTCTCAATTCTCATGAGAATCTCGTAAGAACCAGTTCTTGATCCAGTCATAGTTTCAGCTCTGTGCTTTATACAGTGTTATAGTAAGCAGGAGTGAAAAATCAGTCAGCTTTGTAGAAGTAGTGCTGGGTAGAAATGTAAGTGGATTTCCCTCAGACCCATGAGCCTGATGTCTGTGCTGGGCAAAATGGTGAAAACTATTATTAAAAACAGAATTATGGGGCATATTAATAAACATGGCTTCATGGGGAAGAGACAACATGAGTTTAGCCAAGGGAAGTCATGCCTCACTAATCTATTGGAATCTTTGAGGGTGTGACAAGAAAGGGTTGGAGAAGTTTCTGGAGGATAGGTTCATTAGCAACTATTAAGCCAGGTAGGTTTGGGGAAAGTAATCTTTTACTACTGGGAGCTAGGAGTGTATATGGTATGGATTTTCCCATTGTGACCTTTTGGGTACTTCTTCCAAGCAACTGAGATTGGCCACTGCTAGAGACAGGTGCTGGCCTCGATGGACCATTGGTTTGACCCAGTATGAAACTACTTATGTTCTTCTTGGGAGTTTAGTGAAGGGGTCCGTCAATACGTTAGACTATCCCATTATTATTTTTTTTAACATAGTGGGGTTTTTTTTATTGACGACTTACATTTTGTTGTGCTTTTCCAAAGTATGGAAAACTCCGGAGGTTATCTAAGTGTAAATTTCTATATTAAAAAAAAGCTTCAACTCAAGGGAGCAGGTAAGGAGGAGGGTCAATGAATTTATTTCATTTATTTAAATTTATATGCCACCCTTCCCCTAAGGCTCAGGGCGGCTCACAATAATAAAAATATATAAAACTCATACAAAAAATGGCCTAACCCCCCCCACCAGAACTACCCAATACCATCTTCCCAATTTCCCACCCCCAAACCCCCCTCACAACCCTACCCCAAACCCACCCATTACAACCCACCCCTATCCCCACCTGCTGAATGCTTTTATGAACAAAAAATCTAACACCACCTCTGAAAGATGCTCAGGCCTGGGCTCAACTGAACCACCAGAGAAGGGAGCTCCATAACACTGTGGCAGCAACAGAGAACATCTCCCTGTGAGTCCTTGTCATAGGAATAAGACGGCGAGACGGTACCCACTGGAAGGCACTCCAGGCCGATTACAGGAGCTGCAACGGGGAGTGGAAGGACAGGCGGTCTTTCAGATAAGTGGGGCTCAGACTGTTTAGCTCTGAAAAGCAACGAAATTGCACGTTAAGGCCTCCACCTTACCTTGCGCCCTACGTAAGTGTTAAAGTTCCCTGCGGATCACGTGTTAGAATTATGTTTCTGGATTTATAAGTATTCAGATTTAAGCGATTTAATGAACAGTGATCCACCTTAATTGTACAGTGGCTCCTACCACTGTATAAATATGTGGCCTCAATTCAGCAAGGTACTTAAGCACATGCTTAACATCAAGCAGGTGACAAGTGGCACGTAGCTATAAATGCACTTAAAATTAGTCACATGAACAAGTACAATTACTGAATTAAGATTTTATTTATTCCATGCAGCAAGATTTTACAGTCTTTCAAAAAAATAATTCTATTTAGCATTTTTTTTCTCTCCTTTATTCTATTTAATCATGCACAATTTTTATTTTTAGGGAGTACCTTTTATTGAAAGAGTTTTAAAATTTGGAATGGAACTCTCAGCTACTCTATATGACAGAAGATTTTTCTCTCAAAAACAGAAACAGCCTAGGATTTGCTGGTGAAAAAATGAGTTTTAGCACCGTGACAAAAATCCTGTTTGACAGCCCTGTTTATCTTGGAGAAAATAATGGGTGCTGACAGTCTAGAGGACCACCCGGTGGGCTGTTTACATTTAAAACATTTGAAATCAGTTCTGTTTAGATAATGTTTCAGTTCTGCATCTGGCTTGCCTGCACATGTTGCTTGCATGCTATATTAAAATTAGCACATTGCACTGAAAGTGTTATCAATAATGTTTCAAGTTGTCAGATGATAGCTATTTAGATGAAACTGTGGAGGCTCATGTTAAACATTTTGTTAACTTAGGTCTTGAGATCTAGTTGTTAATGGAATCCTAGTCATAGTAAGGGGGAAATGGTAGAAGATTTTAGGTAAGAAGCCTAAATTCTAATTTAGTCCAACTTTATCCTCTTGAGTGCCACAAAACTGTATTTTTAAAAAATAACATGCAATGAAAAGGTACTGTGATATGAATTTGGAAGTACAGTGAATTTCTGAATATATTTTGGAGACATTAGTACTTAAATAGAACACATGCTGGACTTTAATACCATCCGTTTAGTTATATATATATATCTTCTGAAATAAGAAAGTTCCTTTGATGTGATATGGAGGAAACTCTTTTCAGTTTACTCCTTTTAATCCCTATGGGTTTTGCCAAGAACAGTTTTGAACTGATTAAAGAGAACAATAAACCTGAAGGGCACACTGTAAACCTAAATGAAAAACTGAAGAGCAAAAGTCTTCTAGACAGAACAAAGAGCTATGGGTAAAAAAAATACTTTCCTAATACGAGACAGTGATAAATTAAATCCAGATCCAAGATTAGAGGGTATGTTAGCTAAGAAGATATGGTCTTATTGGGCTGATTCCTCAAAACTCTCCATATCATTATAAGAATAATCTTTGTATTGCATTCAGTGGACAAGTTCCTGTTCCCACTGAAGGCAATAGAAAAGCTGACTGATTTCTATGGATGCAGGATCATTTTATGTTTAACAATATAGCGCCTGGTCCAAAGACGACAATAGAAAGACTTCAGCTCTGCTAAAGTCAGTGGATCAAGGCCACTGTGTTCATAGCATTGGGCAAACCTTTTAGTTTTGTTACATGGATTCTTGCAAGTCAATGCTAGAAATAAATTAAAAACAAATGTGCAAAAGAAATGGCCCAAACCACCACCTTTTGTGGCTGCTAAAATATATTAAAGAGTTTTGCCTACATACATGTTTGTCAGAATTTGATTTCTGACAAGAAGCCAATCACAAGGACCGCGCTGTTTTGGCGTTATGACTCAATGTGGGATTAATTTGAAAATTAAATATGAAGGAAGGAAACAAGGACTATTAAAATATAAAGGACACACTAAAGTAAATGCCAGACTGAGTGCAACTAATAGCGAGACAAATTTTAAAATGTAATTGGCTGGTCTAGGTTTCAGAGAAAATAAACACCATGGAGGAAGTCTAGTTAGGGTTTAAATTGAGATCAACCCTGGAAAAGGCTGAATCTCTGCTTAAAGGAAAGTTAGTTTTAACTAAAACATTTTTTAGGTAATGAAAACTGGTACATGCCTATGTGTTACAAATCAAAACTGTCACCTATAAGGTTTACTTTAAAGTGGTAAGAACTGTGGCCAGTGACAGTAAAACTGTATTCGATATAGGGTGCAACCAGACGAGCAGGGGCAGGCCCGATCCCTGCCCGCTCTGTAGCAGGCAACCGGCCTTCCATACTGTGGAGCCAGCGCAAGGAGCAGGGAACCTCGGACCATCTTGGAGCTCAGGCACCACCCACAGGAGCAGCTGCCTGCCTCTACCCCACCTCCCTTCCCCCGGAGCATCTGAAAGCTAGGGTGATTTCAGAAGTGACGTGGTGAATGTCCACCATAGTCAACCTCAGTCAAACGTGGGGGTTTGTGAAAGTGCATGTCTGTTTGCTCGCATCCAGATGTTCACCACAGTTAAACGCGGCCCGGGGTGAAGCTAACCACGCTTCGTGAGGTCAGGGCGGGAGGAGGTCCAGAAGTGTGGTGAATGGTCACCACAGCAGGGGTGAATGAAAAGTAACTTCTGAACGGAAACCTGCAGCCGTGGTGGAAGGAATTGACCCCAGCC
>QEPC01000385.1:442093-465100 GCA_003113815.1 Sphenodon punctatus
CTCAGATTGTAAGCCCTAGGGGCAGGGACCGTGTCTATTTTATTACTTTGTAAAGTGCCAGGTACACTGCTGGTGCTATATAAATGTTTGTTAATAATAAATAATAATCATCATCATCATTTGTAGGATTTTTGTGAGCCAAGCATGTTAGAATTCAGTGCTTTTGCTGGTATTAAAGTCATAGGTTTTTTTGCTAAGTCTTGAAGCAAGGCCGATTTTGACCATCTGGAAACATAAGCATGCACATAAGGGAAAGGATTTGTGATCAGCATGGTTTATGGAGAGGTACAGGGCAACTCAAACGTTTCTGTGCTGCTTCATGATTTACAACTATAAAATATTACAAAATACTGGTTGCAGGCTGCTATAGGTATTTAATTAATAGGTTCTGCACATATGCTCAGGTTCTAACCGATCACAATATTTGAGGTCAGAAAGGAATTTTTCCACCACATTAGCAGCTGACTATAGAAGATTTGGGGGTTTTTTTGGTTGTTTTTGTTGTTGTTGTTTTTTGCACTTTCCGGTGTGAGGCACAACTTACTTGCTTTGAGTTATTTGGCTGCATCCTAATTAGCATCTCCTTGCCATTTCAGATATTGGTGTCGTGGCAAAATGCCCATTTCCCTACCAGAGTACCCTAGACAAACACCCTGCTGCACTCCATCAACCCCCGCCCCCCCCAGCCTGGACAAATGCAAGGTCACAGGACAAGTGTTCTGGGCATGCTCCAAAAGCCAAGGACAGGGATCAGTATCTCAAGGTGAACGCCATGAAAACTCACCTAAGTGACATCACAGGTCAGAGGGCTCAGGCAGTTCACCTGGATTGGAGAAACCCCACCCTGGGGACGATTCCCAAAGGGGAGGAGGGGTCAAGCTTAAAAAGCTAGGACACACCCCTTCCTCTCTCTTACTCACTCCCTCTCTCTCTCTCTCGGAGATCTCTAGCAGACGCTGCTAGACTGGTGACCTCCCTGTCTGGAGGCACACATGAACTGCATGGCTTAACAGTAACTCTGTACCTCTGGCTTTGCCAGAAGAAGGACTTGGACCCCATAGGAAAACCATCACCTATGGAGACCTGATCAGAACCAGCATGAGTACTTGCTTGCTACATCAGCTACAGTTGTAGAAAGACACGTTCTAAAAGGGCTACCAGGCCCAACAGAACGGTCTTGCATTACTCAAGGATTATCACCCCTTGGTTCTCGGTGTAAACTTTGCTTTTATTCCTTTTATATGTACTAGTAAAGTCTAAGTTTTCTTTTTACCCTGCTGAGTGTGTGTGCGCATGATTGGCTCAGTATTATACATCTCCTTATGCCAGGTAATCAGGCCAAGCTACTAAAGAGGGGGGAAACTACCTATTGGGCTAGAAGCCAGCAGTGTTGGTACCAAGGGAAGTCTTCAGGGGTTTGGCCTCCAACGCAAGGAGGAAACCCCAGGAAAGAGTGTCAGGAACAGGGAGTGCTCTTGGGAAGCTGTGAGGCTTATACCTTTCGGGGTTCACATTTCCTGAGTGGTGTGAATGCCCTCTGGGGATAAACTCGGGTGGTGGCAGCAGAATATTAACGGTTTTCAGGGGTTTGCCAGCTGTGGGAACCCCTGGTCAGAGATTTGGAGAAACACAGTGAGGTGGGTGACTCAGCTGTATAGCGCTCCCTACTGGCGTTTCACCATAGGTGTGACCTGTTCATTCCTGCTCTCTGCTTGTGACTGATTTTAACATAGGCTGTATTCTTCACTTGGATGGATTCTGGTTGGGAGGTTTAGTTACAATGCATACTGCTTCAGTGCCAGGGGTTAGACTAGATGTCCCTTATGTCCCTAGAATTTGTGATTCTAATTTACTCAGGTTGTATATAGAATTACTGTACCATATATTACAACAGAATGACCTTTACTTTCGCTTCTTAATCTAAAGATACCAAAGGAAGCAAAATTAGAATTAAATGAAAAAATAAATAATACAAATCTCATCCGGGTTTACAAGAGAAGTGAAGAAAGCATTTCTAAAAGCTGACTGATAATAAAGTTATAGAGCAGGGGTTCTCAACCTTTTTCTGGTTAGGAGTTCTCGAGTGATGTAAGTGACTACTTGGGAGCACTGCATAATTTGCATGAATGAGCTTGGGGAGCAGTTTCACCCATTGCCCGATCACTTTGGTGGTCACAAGCACCAGGTAGAGAATCTCTGCTATAGAGTATTATGTAAGATATGAACAGTAACATCAGTGAAGGTGTAGGTATGAAACAACACTTTCGATAATAGCTCCAATTTCTCTTTAACACAACTGACTAAAACACCTCCAAGGCAAAGAAGCAAATTTTCCTCCATGACTTTTATTTGCTCTTTTTTAGAGCCTAACTGGCCAACTAATAGAACACAGCTGGATAAGGCCAGTGCCAATCCTGCTTTTAATCTCCTCTGGTTCAATAGTTTGAAAAAATGCACTTTAGATTTGAAGGTTGATCAGTACCGATTTGTTTGCTGTGCAAGTCCTCTTCTCATAACGGTCCCCACACAGGAGGGAGCAAACATGGACCCCCGGTCTATATTGTTTTCCCTGCTGGGGGAAAAGATGTATGAATTAGTTGTAAGTGTGTATCTCAAAATCTGTTACAACTTAATTATATTCCATTATTAAAAACTTAGTGCTTTCACCCATTGCGATAAAAGGTTCGTCAGACTTTTCTAAATTTACCTGAACTGTTATGCTACAGTGGAATAAGCAAGTATTTCTAAAGCCATCATTTTTTAAAAAAAGAGAGAACCAAGCAAAGCAAAATTGGGAGGATTTAGAGACAAGGATTTAAAGGTGTGAGGTTTGCAATCTCATGTTATCTTTCCTCGATCTCATCGGCATCTTCCCTAAGTTTGAACTTGATCAGCTTACATCAAGCTAAAATGCCTTTGTATTTTCTTAATGAGAGTTCAGAAGGTGTTAGATTAAGCAACATTAGATTCATCTAAAGTCACAATTTTAAATCCTAGTCTGATTTAAGGCCTGTGTGACCACTGATTAGCTCCACTTTAAAGTAATAAGATATTGCAACCTGGAAACAATTTTTTTCATTCAACCCAGGTCTATTCACAGAGTGCGCTTAGTGGTCTCCAAAACATTAGCAACACTAAAACTGATACCAGGGCACAGGCAATTGTCTGAATGGTCTTTTTATGCTAGCAAATTCATGTGTAGCAGCCCTCCTCATTCCCCAGGACCAAGGTTTCGCATGACTGCATTCCCTCACTATTTTATTTATTTAAATTTCTAACCCACCCTTCCTCGAAGGCTCAGGGTGGCTTACAAAATGATAATTTATAAAATGCATAAAAATAAAATAGATACAAATATAAAGAATCCCCTAAAGACATCCCCCGATCCCTTTAAGAATCCCTACTCAACCCCTAATCCCCGCCTGCCAAACACTGGGCCACAAAAAATAAATAAAAGGTCTTACACCGGGAGCAATCCCAAACCGCTGTGCATGTGAAATGTGCGCACACGGCGCACATGGATGTGGCTTGTGTGTGGGCTAATACAGCTGTGAGGGTTGTGCACAAGATGTAGGCGTGCAGTTTGCGCAGTGCTTGGCATTTGAGATCAAGCCCACTGTCTCCCAGGTAGGCTTAGATGAACCTCCAGGGGAATGTAGTAACATTGGCCGCTTTTAGATGAACGGGTCACCATCACGTGACCCGCTTGCGCGATATTTCAAAATCCCACAACTCGGGATTACATGAGACACCCATAGGGGATCACCTGCATAGAAGGCGATAGCGCATTTTTTGCCCACCGCGAATTAAATACCTTGATTGTAAAGGTATTTAATTCACGGTCGGCAAATAATGTGCAACCGCCTTATATGCACATGATCACCTACGAGCGTCTCGTGTAATCCTGCATTTTGAAATATCACGTGAGTGGGTCGCGCAACGGCGACCCGCTCATCCAAAAGCGGCCATTGAGGCAGCAACCAAAAATGCTTCTCTGGCTTCCCTTGCTGTCTGAACCTGGCTGGGAGGTGGTACCTTCAAGAGGGCACAACCACAGGGATTGTGATGGGAAACAATGGAAAAAGGTGATCTCACTGGTAAGTGGGGGCCAGGGCATTTAGAACTTTCTAGGTCAAAGCCAGCACCTGGAATTGTGCCCAGAAAGGCAGTGCGGGAGGCAGTGCAGACTCTGAAGCACAGGTGTAATGTGCTCGTGGTGAGTGACCCACCCCTAACCCTAACCCCTGAAAGGAGGTGGGCTGCCGCATCCTACACCAGCTGCAGCTTCTGAATAATCACCAAATAGAGTGTATTGCAGTAGTCTAGCCATGTAAAAGCATGGATGGCTGTGGCCAGGTCTGAATAAAACACGAAAAACGGGTTGCAGGCTCTTCACCAGATGGAGTTGGTGAAAAGTAGGGGCAGGCTTTCGGATGAAATGGCAGATTCAGATCCATCATGGATTTAGATCTGTAATTTCTAGTTTAAATTACGGGATTGGATTTACGGATTTGATTTTTCCATTGAAATCAGTGAGAAACTGATCTGTATTCCGATTCCTAGCTCTGGGACAGAAGGTCCAACCTCCCCGCACCCTTATTTTCCAGGGCCACGGAGTGGTACTTACTGGCCTCAGAGGGCATGTATGAAGCACTGCCACTGCTGTGTTGGCTCCAGCAGGCTCCCTTGTTGCAGTGTGCTCCTTGCTTTGGATTGTGCATGTGAAAAATGGCTGCTAGGGCTGTTTTGCGCATGCACAAAACGTCAGTTGCCCTTGGTTGTGGCCAACAATGGTGGTGGCCAAAATGATGCTGCCACCATTTTGTTTTAAGTGCAACGGCCATTTTACACATGTGCAACCAGCCCCCGCAGCCATTTTACACATGTGCAATCCAGAACAGGAAGTGCACCATGGTGAGGGAGCCTGCCAGATCCCCCATGGCAGTGGTGGTGCTTCCACCAAGCCCTGGGAGATGGGAGTATGGGAAAATCCGGATATGTAACTGGCACGTCTTTTTATGGGTTAGTAATGATTACTCCACAACAGCCTGTTTTGGCCAGTTATGGATTAATTCGAATCCGTAGCGCTCATCCCTGGTGAAAAGCCACCCTTGGCCCAATGTTCCAAGCACAGTGAGGAGTACAGGAGCATTCACAGGCTGCGAACCTGGGTGAGCAGAGGGGGCTGGACCCCATCTATGCTGCAAGTCTCAATCTCCCAAAGATTGTAGGGCTGGCCAAACAGGATCACTTAAGTCTTCTCTGGATTCAACTTCAGCCAGCTCACCCACATCCAGTCCCCAATGGCAGCCAGAAAATGGGCACCACACCACATTGAACGTGGGGGCTGGGTTTTGTGGAGAGAAAAAAAAAGAAGGAGATCCAACTGGGTGTCATTAGCATATTGAGGATACCTCATGCCAAATCTCTGTACGATCTCCCCCAGCAGCCTCAGATACACATTGAGCAGAGGCGAGACAAGAAGGAAGCTTGTAGGACCTCCATAGGGAAGCCCGTGAGGGAATGATGAGCAATTGCCCATTACCACCTTGACAAGAATGAAAAGAACCACTCAAGACGAGTCCAGAACACCTTTGCAAAGTCCATGCTGTCTGTTGAGGCACAATGCTAGGAGAACAAAGTATTGGCAGAGCATTTGAATAAATCCTTTCCAGAGGAGGAATTCCAACTTGTTTGGCTACCTTGAAAGAAAAATTGAAAACAGCACATGCTAAAATCAACTGTATGTAGAGGTAATTTGATAAAGGGGAATGCGTTTGCATAGTAGGTTCAGATTGAAGATCAAATTCTTCTCCTAGGGTAATTATCTAGTAAGACAACACTTTGATTATAAATAATTTTGTATTGGCAAAGCTTACTGGCTTCCAATATGATGGCTCAGCTCACAGATGCTACATGGAAAGTATGCAGAGGCAGCGGAGAAGAACTATCCATAGCAATTAGGGAGACTTAGATACACAAACTTATTTGAACACTGAATGTGATCTTTGGTACTTACAGAAAACAGAGATTTTAAAACAATGAATTACAAACAAAAATAATAAAATAAAAACCTAAGCATAACAAAATAGATAATTAAACAGGTAAACTACAAACTTAGAGATTTGTGGGGGGTGGCTTGACATTATATAAAACCAACAAATATACATACACAGTTAGAAGATACCAAACTACAAACAAAACAACCTATACACTTAACAGAGGATTCATATTACACCATATTTCTTATATACAGCCCAGTTATGTCTATTTGTCCATATAAGCTTTTTCATTAAGAACACAGACCTCTTTCAGGGAACTTCAAAGATTCTAGTACTGGAATTTTGATGTAGTCAAAAGAAATTTGAAACTTTCTAATAACTTTATCCCTATAATCAAAGATGTGCATAGGACGGAGATACTATATGTGACCAGCTGAAGCTAGATATGTAACTTTGACACTTTTTATTGGGGGGGGGGGCCTGTTAACATAGACATTAAAGTTGCTCAGGGCTCATTCCACCCCTTCAAAAGCCTGAAAGTGCAACAAAATCTAAACCACACAAAAGGTATGGACTCAGGCATCCACAGCTCAGCTAATTCAGAATGGAATTTCATAGGGGGAAAAAAAGGCAGTTGTACAGTTAATGAGTTATCACCTTCCAAATATCAAAGGACATCTGCAAACAATGGAGGTGCTGATACACAGACTTCAGCTGGATTGGGGCTTAATCCTAGAGCCTGTATCCTGCAGACACCTCCTGAAATCAGTGGGATATTTACACACACAGTCTCAGAAGGATTCTTTGAGGGTGTAAATAAGCATGTGGACAAGGGAGACCCAGTAGATATAGTGTATCTGGATTTCCAGAAAGTATTTGATAAGGTCCCACATAAAAGACTTGAGAAAATTAAAAAGTGAAGGGATAGGAGATAGTGTTTGACTATGGATCGGTAACTGGTTAAAGGATAGGAAGCAAAGAGTATTTTATTTTATTTATTTATTTAAAATTTATATCCCGCCCCTCCTGCCCACAGAGCAGCCTGGGGCAGCAAACAGCACTCAATAAAACAATATAAACATTTTAAAACAATTTAAAAATACAATATGTGGGGAAACCCCCCACCCCCACCCTACTCCTACCCCTCGCCAAAAGTCTGACGGAACAGCCAGGTCTTACATACACGCCGTAACAGCAGGAGTGTGGGAGCCAGCCGAACCTCCTCCGGGAGCAAATTCCACAGCACAGGGGCGGCCAGGGAAAAAGATCTAACATCGGTGGCCACCCGCCTCATCCGGGGAACCTCCAAAAATGCTCCCACAGACGATCTCAAGGGTCGCACAGGCACATGGGGAGTGAGGCGGTCCCACAGATAAGCAGGGCCCAGGCCGTGAAGGGCTTTAAAAGTTAAAACCAGCATCTTGAACCTGGCCCGGTGCTTTATAGGCAGCCAGTGCAGAGCCCGGAGCACTGGTGTCATGTGCTCCCTGCGACCCGCCCCTGTCAGGAGACGGGCCGCGGCATTCTGCACCAGCTGCAGCCTCTGGACCAGCTTCTCGGGTAGCCCCACGTAGAGCATGTTGCAGTAATCCAGCCTTGAGGTGATGAAGGACTGAATGGTCAGTTTTCACAATGGAGAGATGTAAAATGTGTTCTGCTCCAGGGATCTGTAATGGGACTGATGTGGTTTAATGTATTCATTAACGATCTGGGAAAGGGCGTTAAGAGTGAGGTGATCAAATTTGCAGATGACACCAAGTTATTCAAGGTAGGTCTCTTTTACATGGACACCGCCACAGGCCCCGGTGGGTGGACGAACACACCTGGCGGCGTCGAGTCAGGTGACATTTACATGGATGGCGCCATGGTGGGTTGTGGGACAGAAGGGAAGGAGAGGGGCCGGCGCACACACCCAGCGGCCAAACACCCACCCCGGGAAACAACGAGCAAACACCCATGACAGTTACATGGACACGCGAGACACTGAATAGCAGGGAATCCCCGCCCAGCACAGCAACAGCACAACATGGCCGACTGAGGGAAAATAAAGCCACGGCACGCAGCTCCGCCCATGAACTGCCAGACCCACGTGGGTGGAGTAGGAGGGAGCTGGGATGACAGGAGACACACAGTAGCAGACCCCAGCCAGCCCCGTGACAGGGCCAGACAGGTGGGTGCCATGGATCCCCCCAACCAGAAACCGCCCACACACAACTGTGAACACAACCACACAGGGAAGGGCTACGAGGCCCAGGAGGTGGGGGGCCCCCAGCGGGGGGTGGGGTTGGGCAGGGGCAGAGGGGAGGGAGGCAGAGGCCCGATGTAGCAGGGGACCCCAACACACACGCACAGGCCCTGCACTCACAATCCCAAGGCCCCTGGACAAGGAGCCGAGAATCGGACACATGCAGGCATGCCGGCAGGACCAGAAGCCCACAACACAGCTGGGCTGGAAGGGAACGACATGTGTGTGTGTGGGGGGGAAAGAGACCCAGATCACACCAACTGGCAGCAAACCTGCTGCAGGCATCCCCACACCAACAAGGGATCCGTGCGGTCAACAAGGGGGGGGGGGAATTGCAAACACAGGGAGGGATCAGTGTACCAGGACAGCAGCCAAGGGGACTGACTCCTGTCCCAAGGGACCAGGGGGAAAGGGGTGGAACAAGACCGACCCGGTGGGGGGACAGAAAGGAACCATGACAGGCAGCTGACTGGCCACAAATACCCAGTCCAGGAAAACCAGGGGGACACCCAAAGGACACAGCAGAGCAACTGCACATATGCCNAAGAGTGCAGGATAATCAGTCCCTGCCAGCCAACAGTGCCACAACCACCATGAAGTGCCCACACAAAAGACCAGGCCACACAGAGGAGCATCACACACAACTGGAGAAGGGGGCAAAGCAAATTTATTACAAGGGGGAAGGGTGTGGAACATGGGAAAGGTCCAAGGGAGATGGGGAGGGAGCACAGAGAGCAGGTCCGCCGGCCTCAATAGGGACGTTGGCCCCGTACCTGGCTCCATCGATCCACAGTGCACCTGCTCTAGGAGGTGCAGCAGCAGCTGCACGACCTCCTCCTGCTCCCCTGGCCGCTCTGTAATCAACTCCTGCACTAAGGCATAGAGAGAAGGGGCCATCAGGACGGGGCAGTGAGCCCCAACAATGTGGAACTCCAAACAGACACCCGGGGAGAGGGTCCCGCACACACACACAGCACACTCACTGATCTCATTGCACAGGCGGGCCCCAGTGTGGAGATCCGAGGCCGCACGCTGCAGCTGCCCGACCATCTGTGCCAGGCATAGAATGGCCAGGAAGACAACCAGAGTAGCTAGAAGGGAGAGGGAGAAGAGGAGAGGGTGCACGGAAAGGGTGCGGGTCAGCAGGGGTCGGAACCAAACAGCAAGCACAACCCATGCAGTTGGCAGGGACACCCAAGCCAGCACCCCACCCGCTCACACTAAGGGGGAACATGAGCAGCCAACAACAGGCCTGTACAGTGCCCACACTCATGGTCAGCTGCCCGTTGCGCCTGCCGCCCATCCATCGCCTAGAGTGCAAATGGTGGGAACCAACAGGGGGCGCCCAGAGCGGTGGAAGTCAGGGCAGCCAACCAATGGGTATCCCACGCCAGACAGGCCAGAACATCAGTGCAAAGGTTCCCAGGGCAACACCAGCCACCAGGGAGGGATTGTGGCCCGCTGCCTCCCCCCTCCCATGTGCTGGGAGTACAACAGAGAGCACCACCATGGGACAGCACCAGCACACGTTGCACACACACACACACACACACACCATGACTGCCCAGCCAATCCAACCAGGCGGTACACCACACCTCAACAGGGAGAATCAGGGGGTAGCCTAGAGGAAGGATGCCCATATATGGAAGGACATCAGGCAGTCACCGGTAAATGAAGGACGGGATGGGTCCATACCACCCACCGGGGCAAACCCATGATCCATCCTGGATCCCACAGGGGACTACAGCATGCACCACTGTATGCCAACCGACAACCCCAGTCATCCTGATCAGGAACGCCAGTGACCCCCCAACACAGTAACCAACACACAAGTACATGGTAGCAGCCAAGGGAGGGGCGACGGGCATCACACAAGGACACGAATGCACCCAAGGTGGTACTGGCAAAGTTACAGACTTTATTCATGATGGGGTTACCGGGGGGGGGGGATGGTCAAACTGCGGCCGGTAAAGGGGTGATCAGGGGCTCGTGTCCGTTCCCCACAAGCAGCACACAGGTGCACCATTGCAGTCACTCCAAGAAGGAAGGAGGCACTTGGTAACACTACAGGGTGATGGGGGCCAAAGTGAAGAGAAACAGCGATGGGGTCTGGCTGACAGGCCAGCCTACCCCTGGGTTACACAGTACTGTGGGCCAGAGCAGGGGGCGAAAAGGTTGAGGTGGCCCACGGCACAGGCACGGCAACGGCAATGTGATGGAGGGGCCGTTCGGGACGCCATACTCATAGGAGAGGCTGAAGAATGCCCCTGGAACTGCTGGCCCAGGATGAACCCATCCCAGGCGAAGAGGCCCCTGTGGAATCCCCAGAAACCCATACGTGCATCCACCATGAAACGGGGCAGGAGATGGTTCCCCGTGGCAGCAGCAGTCTTCACAGCCCGTAGGTTCATCACCGATCGGAGGGTGCCAAGTTCACGTTGTAGGGGTCCCGGTCAGCAGGGGTCCTCCAACATCGGCAGGTAGGAGGCCCAGCTCCCCAAGAAGCTCCTGGCAGTCCGATCGTGGGTGGGAGATGCCACGGGCGCACAGTAGGATGCTGGTGTAGTCAGTAGCAACATGGGGACCCCCGGCCTGGAGAGCCAGTTCATACTCCAGATGTGCAGCTACCAGGTGAACTGCTGTGATCTCCAGTGCGGTCCAGGGCACTGCAACAGCGGCTGGTTGGTCCCACAGAGATTGTTGAAGGACGGTAAAGCCGAGCTCTCTGGCACACCTCCGGCAAACTGGACCCCCCAATGGATGGCCCATCACCCACATGTACCGCGACAGAAGATCGAAGCCATCTGCCACTGTCAGGGGGTCGCCCATCAGCAACTGGACATTGCGGCTCTGCCACAGCATTCCCAAAAGCATGTTGGCATATGGCGATCACTCCTCCCCTGCACCACCGGTGGCCTTGGGACCTGTTCAGCACCCTATCATGGCCGTTCCAAGGGCTGCACAGCAGTGTGCACTGGGATCCTATGGAGAGCGGCTGTGACTGGGCGCTGCACGAAACATCACGGGCTAGCAGGCTGCGGCTGTACACAGCTGATAGCGGGACGCCGGCAAGGCCCTGTGAATCCCTGCCCCGCGCACCGGGCAGGTGCATTCCAGCGTTAGCGATGACAGAACAGCAAGGCCATGGCTGCCTCTAGCAGGGAGCTAACGAGTCCCTCCAAACAGCGTATCTTGCTGAAACACAGCTGCACAGTGCCGTGGCCTTCAAGTGATTTGACTGAAGCAAGGCCGGTGCGGCTGCGCCCTGACCAGGGATCGCATGGGACTACAGTGGAGCCACAGCATGCCCCTAGCCCCATGGTTGCCAGGCAGTNGGGGGGGGGGGGGGGGGGGGGGGAGGACATGTGCTGGTGGCCCAGCAATGGGGGATCCCCATCAGGTGCGCAGAACACACCCACGGTACCGCACCAATTGCAGGGCACACAGCACAGACTGCCATGGTACATATGTGTGCCGGTTGCTGTGGCCGGGCATGGGGTGTAGAGTGAGAAGTGGTGTGAATGTATTGACTGAGCGATGATAGAGAGGGAATGCAGTGATAGAACGTTGGTGTTGGTGCCCAGAACATGGTGTAGGTGCAGAAGAAGGGGTAGGCAGGTGCACTCACTGGGTCACCCTGTGCAGCTGTTCCCGTTACCCTGGGACAGGCTTGGGGTTGCAGGGGATATGGGAGGCACGGTGCAAGTGTGCAGGGCGCACAGGGCTTAGGGCCTTGTGGAACAGATCGCGGGGGGGTGATAGCTAGGTGCAGAGGCTGCTGACAGGCCAGGTGGTGAAAGGGGACAGAGTCACAGCTGCGAGGGCCTGGGTCAGATCCGCCGGCCACATAATGGCTAGGCGGGTAGCTGCTAGGTCATCCAGCACTGGTACCGGTGGTGGGTTCCCCCTGCGTGTGCATGTTGTTGGTACCATGCTGCCTGTTCATGAGCCCCCTGAGGAGTGGGTCGTCCTGTTAACGGTCCTGTCCTCCTTCATGATCCTGGCACTGGTGTTCGAGCAATGGGCCGAGCTACTACTGCTGGGTCACCACTTCTACGACCATAGCGTACGGCACAGGAGGATGGTCAACATGCGCTGAGCTGCATCGTTGCGGTGGGCATGGAGGGTAGTTGTTCGCCAACAGTCCATGTTCGGAACCGCGGTGTCCCAGGACATGTGCCTGGTCCTGTCCTAGAGGCCGCTGAATGTCTACGGGTGCCGTGTCACTGTCCCAACATGGATGCTGAATTGGATGTGCTCTCGCACCAATGAATGGTGGGAGAACATGCTGGCCACCTGGACGGACCAGGAATGGACGGACCACTTCCGCATGAACTGCTCCCTGTTAGCTCGGCACGGGAAGCTCCTGAATCCACATCTCCGGAGGTGTGAGACCAATATGCAGTATCCGCTGCCGCCAGGGATGTGCTTGGCCATGGCCGTGTGGAGACTGGCCACCCCCGATTCTGGTCGGAGCCTTGGGGAGCAGTTCAGGGTGGGGACCGCAACCGTGAACAGGGTGCTCCACACCGTGTGCGACCTGCTGGTGGAGCTAGTGCTCGAGCGGGTCATACAGCTCCGGGATCCCGAGTTTGTCATTCGCAGCTTTGAGGAAGTGGGCTTCCCCCATTGCATAGGGGCGATAGACAGCACCCACATCCCTATAATCCAGCCCCCACATGCCAAGACGAACTACCTGAATCGGAAGCAGATCTTCTCCATCAATCTCCAGGCCATGGTGGATCACAGGGCCTTGTTTACCAATGTCTACACTGGCCACTCAGGGAGGAGCCATGATGCTTGCATACTGCAGGCCTCCCCTTCTATGCACGCATATTTGACGGGGAGATAGCCCCCAACCTGTACTGGGTCATTGAGGGGGTCTCCATGGCCCCAGTGGTGATAGGGGACCCCACCTCCCCGCTGAGCCCGTGGCTCATGAGGGCCTATCCTGTGGCGCACACAGCGGAGCGCCGCCTCTTCAATGAACACCTCTCGTTGGGTCAGAGCTTAGTGGAGCGGGCATTCGGGCTGCTTAAGGGGCTTTGATGCCTGCTCATGAACAGGAGCCAGTTCAATCTGCAGCATAACCCCATCCTTGTACTCGCAGCCTGCATCCTGCACAGGTAGGTAGGTAGGTAATAATTTATTGATTGACCACTCGGGTCTTTTCAACATATAATAAAAAAGTACAAGAAGTACAAATTCCAAGTTATAACCATAATTATATAAAACCATAAAATCTGAATTATTATCCGTTTAAAAACTTTTGTTTGATACACAGCACTAAGAAACAAAATCTGGCAACTTGCTTTGAACGTACAGAATTAAGACCACATAAGGGTTTTCGCAGAAAAGCATCATATTGCCATTCAGAATAATCTCCCACATAGGGAGCTAAATATTTCTCCTAAATTCCAGATTAAAGTGGGTAGTAGAAAAAGACATGTTGAGTTGTTGATTCGAGCAGTAAGTACAATACCTAATCTCTCTCAGGACCTTATTATATCACCCTTCGAGAATGGCGGAAGGAAAGACTTCAGCTCTAAAGAGTGTTAAGGCTTGCCTAATACTAGAATCTATCCATACAAATAGATAATGGCCAGTTGTGGAATACAAATGAATTTCAAGGCATATTAAGACCACCTTTTGCTTAGCTAATAAGGTAGCGTCATTTTGGAGTTCCTGGTCTGCTATCCTATTTGTAATAAACTCCCCTGCTGCTTTGGCACCTAATGAACCCAATGAGGCTTTTGACAAACCCAGCTTGGCAACCTCAATCACGATTTTACATTTCCACACATCCCTCATTCCCGTACTCACAATGAATTAGATACTGGAGGGAATAGGGTTGTTCTCAGGCAGAATTTTATTATTAGATATAGAGCTTGTGTTTTAATTGATGGCGATAGGGTCTCTGCTCATAAGACGGCCAAAATGGTCCTAAGAAATGTATTGGATTTTCTCCAATTTGTCTATGTACAGGAGTCCCCAAATTGCAATAGCGTACAATAGTTGTGGCACAACTTTAGCTCTAAATAGACGTAATGCAGGGGCTACTAACTTACCCCCGTGATTGAAGAAATAACTCTTAATGGTATTTGAGTTAATTCGGGCCTGTTGCATAGCTGAAGTAAAGTGGGGATACCAGCTGCAATTATCTGAAAAAATGACACCCAAATATTTGTAGGTACGAACTTGTTCAATCAGGTTATTCTCGATTTGCCATCCTGCACAATATCTGCGAGACCGGAGGGAGCTGCCCTTGACTACTCCCAACCAGTGCAGAGAGAGGGTCCCTTGCCCCTCTACCAACATGTCCAAGGAGGCGTGTTCCGGCGCATATCGGAGGAGAACCGGGACGCTCTGTGTAGGCGCACTGTCGGCCAGATGGCAGGCAACTGAGTAGTCATGTTGACAGCCCCCATCCTTCACAGAACCGTGTAACGGGTAACAAAGTCTGATATGTCTGTTCCCTAATCCATTTCTGGGCTGGTGTTTGGGTTGTAGGGGTTCCCCAGTCCTGTGAGGCCTGTGCCCCATGCCACTGGGTCACCCACTTCCTTCTAGCCATGGCAGGTGAACTGCACCAGACCTCAGCCCTTCACCGGCTGTCCAGTGGCATGGCCGGTACTCCACTGAGGTACTTGTGCAGACCTGTAACCTGCCATGGGGGCTATACTGTTGCCCACCCAGCTGCCTGAAGGCCGGAGACATATAGTTCCAGCATCTGTATTGTGCATGTCCTGCCCAGCCTGCATTTAGAGCACCCCTGCGCACCATGATGCCCCCATTTACACACCAAACAACAGAGTGGTAATGTACAACACAGTTTATTTGGGGTTATGTCCAAGGTGTGTGTGTGTGGGGGGGAGGTGTCACGGTTTGTGGGGCCTTCCCTGTGCCCACTTCAGTGCACCACCAGGGCTCACTCCCCTTCGGGCCCTTGCCGCCGCCGTCCTTTGGGAGTGGCGACCGGACAGTCCAGGCTCTCCGTTGTCCACAGACCACTCCACACTGGACTGGGGTGCTGGACCATGCGGTGATGGAACATAAGGTCAGTGTTACACCCTGCCTTGCACTGTTACCCCGGCACCACGGCCCTTTCCGTGGTCCTCAAGTGTTCCTATAGCACCCCCCCAGCATCCCCGCCACCCGTTCCTCTGCTGTTAGAGATGCCATCCCCCCTCTCCTGACAGCCCAGTGGTCTGGCTTACTGGAGCTGGTGGGGTGGCCGGGTTGGGCGGGGGAGACCGTGGTTCCTGGAGTGGAGGGTCTTGGAGGCAGTTGTGGAGGAACTGGGAGGGGTGTGGCCCAGAAGGGCAGCCCCATGGGCTGTTGTTGTGGGGCTATATGGGGGAGAGGGACCCGGACAATGAGACCAGTGAAGGGGTGCTGCTGGGGAAACCAGGGTTGGTCAAAGTGCAGGAGGGGGCACCTGTGGGGGGGCACCCCGGTGGTACTCGGCTGCCATCCCTCCACCCGGGCCTGAAGGAGGCACGTCCTGCCGAGGTTGTCTCTGCAGGAGTCCCACTGCCTCCCCAATGAGGCCAAGGGCCCGTGCAAGGTTCCCTCCAGCGCAACACATCCCCTTGCCCTCTCAGCTCTGTTGAGCCGCATCTCATGGTGGAGGGTGGCAGTCTGCCACCTGTCCCACAGGTGCTCAGTGCAGTACCAGGTTAGCATGGCTGCCAATATGTCCTGGTCCCTCTCCCCCTCCCCTCTTTGGACCTCCCTTGTGAGGATGGAGCTCCTCTGCGTGCACCTCGGCTAACCTTTTGGTTTTGTCCAGCAGTTCCCTGATGAGGTCCTCTCTCCTCTGCCTGCTCTGGGCCCACATCTCCCGATTCCTCTTGGCACTGTCGGCAGCGGCTCCCCTTGATGAACCGGGGCGCTTATCTGTGGGAGGGATTGTAACAGGTTGGGATGCGAGGCCTTCCGAGTCCATATCCTGTGTCCTTAGCCATGCATCCCTGCTGCCCCGGATGGTGCCACCCTCCCTTGTCTGTCTGTCCTTGTGGCATCTGTTACTGGTCGGGCCGGGTTCTGGGGAACATGTCCTCTCTGTCCGGCAATGGAGCTAACCCCATCAGGGGGCTCATTTACCTGGGACCGTGCTGTTACTGCCCCTCCTAGGGGCCTGTCACTCGGTCCCACTCCCCTAGCACACACAGCCCCACGTACCTCTCAGGGGCTGTTAACTCGTGGGGCTCGGTAACCCACCAGTGATGGTCACCGGCCCAGCCCTGTTGCACATGGGGAGCAGTTGGTTGTAGAGGCTGCCACTGTGGCTAGCCTGTCAGCCCGTCACCCCAGTACTGGCCGGGACTCATCCCTTGTGCGTTGTGGCCTACCATCGTTGTCCTGATGCCCAGCTCTCGGGGGTGCCTCTGGTTCCTCCTTGACCACCTCCTCGTGAACCTACAGGGCACCTTGAGCTGTAATGGGAATGTGGATCCTTCAGTTAATTCCTAGTGCCCGGCTTCGGCTCTGGTCACATTGGCCGGGACCCGTCCCCCTCCCGGGCCCTGGTTGCGTTCCTACCTGGATCATCTTCCGCTTCCTGGGAGGCATCCCGGGACTCCGTCCGCTCCGCATACACCCCCCTTCCCCATGGCCTGGTGCCTTGTGGGTTTTGTGGGTACATGCGGAGGGCGATGTTTGAATGAGTGGGTTCCCAGGGTGCCTCCTCTCCCTTTGTGACGGGGCTGTCCCCTCCCGCATCCTGCCTTGCCAGGGGAAGTGGCCTCCCCCTACTGCAGGGGGTTGGGCAAGGGGGTGTTGTGAGCGCCTTCTGCCCACCCTTGGCAAAAGTGGTGCTGTGTACGTGGGAGGCGACTATATTCCTGTCCATGCAGAGGAATCAGTCCAGCTTCTCCTGGAACTTCATTGTCTGCATGGGACGGCCGGACTTGAGATTGTTGTCCCGGATATGTTTATATCTGGACCTCAAGTTCTTTGCCTGCTGCACGCACTGGGTGACATCCCTATTGTATCCCTGCCGCTGCATCTCCTGGGCAATGGCTTCATAGACCTGTTTGGTCTTGTAGCTGTGCACCAGGTCGTGCTGGACCTTTTCAGCCCCCCCTCCCCCCACATATAAGTCCCTGGTCTCCTGCCTCAACGAGGGTGCCCCTTTTGGGTACCGCTTGTGGGGGGGCCTACCAACTTGGCAGCTTGGGGCCCGCCTGGTAGCTGTGGTGACAGCGGAGCTGGTTGTCTCCTGTTGGGGGTATTGCAGAGGGGTTAGCATCTACCCCACAGCCCCCTGTGCTCCCTTGTGGGGGGATCCCTCCCCACTCCCCCCAGGGGGCACGGGCGCCTTACCTGCCTGTCACGGAGGCCCTCCTCAGCCATCTCCCCAATGGTGCGTTACTCCTGTGTCTGGTGCTGTCCTGGGGGTGGGGGTTTATTTTATTTATTTATTTAAAAATTTATCCCGCCCCTCCTGCCCATAGGGCAGCGAACAGCAACAATCAATAAAACAGTTTAAAATACAATAATGCAGGGGAAAAAGACACACACTCCACCAACCGCTGAAAGCCTGGCGGAACAACCAGGTCTTATATAAATGCTGAAATTGCAGGAGAGCGGGAGCCAACTGAGCCTCCTCTGGAAGCAGATTCCACAGCACAGGGCCGGCCACCGAGAAAGATCTAACATCGGTGGCCACTCACCTCGCCCGGGGAACCTCCAAAAAGGCTCCCATGGACGATCTCAAGGGTTGCATGGCCACATGGGGAGTGAGGTGGTCCCACAAGTAAGTAGGGCCCAGTCCATGAAGGGCTTTAAAGATTAAAACCAGCATCTTGAACCTGGCCCGGTGCTTTAGAGGCAGCCAGTGCAGAGCCCGGAGCACTGGTTTCATGTGTTCCCTGCGACCCGCACCCATAAGGAGACGGGCCACGGCATTCTGCACCAGCTGCAGCCTCCAGCCCAGCTTCTCGAGCAGCCCTATGTAGAGCGCATTGCAGTAACCCAGCCTCGAGGTGATGAAGGCATGGATGACAGTGGCAAGGTCTGAGTCTGAGAGATACAGCCGAAGCTGCCGGACAAGATATAGCTGCCGAAACGCACTCCCCGCCACAACCTGAGGTTCCAGGCTGAGCCGTGAATCAAGGAGCACTCCCAGAGTCTGCACTTGAGGGACCATGGGAGAGTGAACCCCACCCCCCAACAAGAGGAGATTCAACCACCCTCAGATCCCCCAAGCCCTCGCTCACCATCACCCCCATTTTGTCAGGCTTCAATTACCATCCAACCAACCAACAAGGGCGTGACCCTCACATCCTCCACTAGATGGAGACACTCAATACCTGGTGGAGCCTGCACCGGATACCTCCTAAAAGGCAATGAATCCTTGATAACAATGGCTACACTGCCTCCCCTCCCCCCAGCCGAGGCTGATGATGCACAGAGAACCCAGCTGGAACAAGATCGGCCAGAATGGGGCCCAATTCATTGTCCAGCCAGGTCTCTAATACACACGAGGTCGGCGTTCCACTCTGGGATTAACTCCCGGATGGTAGATTTATTGACAACTGACCTCGCATTCAGCAGCACCAAACCAAGGCCTGGGGTCTCTTGGCCCACGACCCATAACCTACCCGTGTAGGGGGTTGAGAGGGGAATGGGCACAAGGCACTGCTCCCTCCTTACTGATGGAACACATCTCCCCTTTGGACCATATCTCCCCTGACCTGTAACAACCCCAATAGCTGTGGAACCCCTTCTCTCCTCAGAGAACCCCGTTAGACACTCACCCTCCATAGGCTGCCCCAACAGGCCAGCGAGAGGGACCCCACTCCCCCTCTACCCGCCTCTGTCAGCGGCGGGCACCTGGGGGTTGAAACCGTTAGTTGTCATCTGCCCACCCTGTACTCCTCCGGGGTGTTTTCCACTGTTGGTGTACGGGCCCACCTTCCCTGCGTTCTTGGGGTCCCTACGAACATACCTCACTGTCGCTCGCACTCCTTTCTCCGTGCCCCGTGGCTGTGCTGGAGTGGGGGGCTGCGGAAGGTGCCGTCTGTCCTCGGCCCTGTGGCGGTGTCGTGATAGAATATAGTTTTATTGATATCTTATGTTCTCCTGGTCTGCACAAGGAAGCCAGACCTAGCTTTGGTCAAGCAAAGGCAAAGAGCAGAGAGAGCATCCAGAACAGACAACAGGCCTGAGATTGTGATGAATTCAAGCTGAAGAGACTCAACACATAGATAAGGCCCCATCAGGATACTGACAGAGGGACAAAGGCATAGCCAGACAAGTATCTTCTCCTGGCACCACCACATGAACACCTGGAGTTGACAAACGAAACCCATTGTGAACAGACAAGTGGGACATTTGCAACTCTGCTACTGACTTCCAGGTCAGGAAAGAACAATCAAGGAAAGATAAAGATGCTAATATGCTCAGGGACCTTCCTCCCAGGAAGACGCTCTTTTGATGTGCTGAAGACATATGTGATGTCACCATGACATGGCATCTTGCTATTACTGACCTGTACCTCAGAACTGTATAAGAGACCTGGTCATGCAACATGGCTTTGGGGTGAGGGCTGGTGGTCACCAATTTAGTGAATCATGTGGCTTCACTCCCTTCAAGACCTTGCACACATGGATCACAACTTATCTTCGCTCTCCAGCAGCTCTACTCTCCAGCATCAAAGGGCCCTCTCTCAGTTTTTTCCCTGAATCAGCCTGCGTGCTTCCAGGATTTGGCCAGTCACAGGACACGCAGGATATCTTTATCTGAGGACTAGTTGTATAATACTGTGGGTGTAGTATAATCCTGCCAAGAATAGAAAACCAAGGTGTGCCGTTCCAATAAAGTTGTTTTTGTACCACATTGGAGTGGTGTTTTATGATGATCTCGATTCCAATATTTGATACAGCAGGACGGGTGTGCTCTGTTAAACGGTCCTTCCCACGGTCCCTCCCACCCCGTGGGGGTGTCCCGGGGTCCCTATGCTTACCCTGGCCCGTCACGGCACTTGTTCCCTTTGTTTTGTCGGAAGCTTTCCTTCCAGACATATTGGGAGCTGGCGCACCCATGTCCTATTTCGGACCCCTTTTGAGGGCTCCCGGGCAGGCGTCTGGCGTCTCCCTGGGTGGGCGTGTCTGCATGGGGCCTGCATAGCCTCTCTAGTCATCTCTCTGTGGTCTTGGCGGACCCGTTCCTGTGAGTGTTTTGGTTTTCACATGGACTGGCGGGTGTTGAACACCCATCTCCACCCACAGAGCATGCCGGCTCCTTCCTGCCTGTTCTGTGGGTGTTGGTGGGTGGGTTGTGAACGTGCACCCAGCCACTCATGGATGTTTACACGGGCACTCACACCCATCCGATGGGTGTTTATGGGTGGGTGACGTCCGTGTAAAAACGTCCGTAGTTAAAACACAAGCACACTGAAGAACTGCAACAGGATCTTATGAGACTGGGAGCCTGGGCATCTAAATGGCAGATGAGATTTAATGTGGACAAGTACAAAGTGATGCACATAGGGAAAAATAACCCAAACTATGAGTACACAATGCTGGGTACTAAGCTAGGAGTTACCACTCAGGAAAAGGATCTGGGAGTGATTATGGATAATACACTGAAATCCTCAGCCCAGTGTGCAGCAGCAGGCAAAAAAGCCAACAGAATGTCAGGAGTTATTTGCAAAGGAATAGAGAATAAAACTGAGGATATCATAATGGAATTCCCTCCCGGAGGAAGCTCGCCCAGCCCCAAGCCTTTTAACATTACAGTGGGCTTGTAAAATCGGGCTGTTCGTGCAGGCCTTTTGGGGGGGGGGGGGCCCGGAGGGGGGATAGTTTTTTTTTTTTTTTTTTTTTAAGCTCTTCCCTGCCCTTATCTTATTTTATTTTTATTTATTCTCCTGCCCTAATGATGTCTTTTTAAAAATTGTTGATGTTTTTAGACAATTGTTTTAGGAATGTTTCTAGTTGTACGTTGCCCTGGGATGCCGTAGGCATATGGGGCGACTCAAATATAATAAAATAAATAAATAAATGTCTCTATACAAATAAATGGTGCGACCGCACCTGGAATATTGTGTGCAGTTCTGGTCGCCCCATCTCAAAAAAGACATAGCGGAACTAGAAAAGGTACAGAGAAGGGCAACGAGAATGATAAAGGGTATGGAACGGCTTCTGTACAAAGAGAGACTTGACAAGTTGGGTCTCTTCAGCTTAGAGAAGAGAAGACAGAGGGGACATGATAGCGGTTTATAAAATCTTGAGTGGTGTGGAACGAGTCGATAGGGAACGGTTATTTACCCTCTCAAATAGTACTAGAACTAGGGGACACTCCATAAAACTAGCTGCTGAAAGATTTAAAACAAATAAAAGGAAGTACTTTTTAGTCAACGCATAATTAACTTATGTAATTTGTTGCCAGAGGATGTTATCAAGGCCAGTAGTATAGCTGGGTTTTAAAAAGGCCTGGGTAAGAGTGTAGGTTCATTAATGGCTATTAACCAAGTAGCTTAAGGGATGAACTTCTTACTGTCGGGAGCTGGGAGTGAACAACGGAGAAAGATTGCCCATTGTGACTATTGATTCTTCTCCCATGCGATCGAGATTGGCCACTGTCAGAGGACAGGATGCTGGGCTTGATGGACCATTGGTTTGACTCAGTATGGCACTTATGTTCTTATGGGAATTTTAATGCTTTTTTTTGTTCTTTAAGTTTTAGAAACTGGTAGAAATAAAATTTTAAAAACTTGCACCATGCACACAAAATTATTTTTATAAAATTATGCATAATATGGCACATAAATGAAACAAGGGAGTTAATTCTATTGTACATGGATTCCACACACTATCATGGAATAAAATACCTGTTAATTTTTTGCAAATCAAAACTACAACATGTTTAAGTGGAATTTATTAGATATTTATTTTTGATCAAGGCAAGGTAATGTTATATTTTCAATGCACTTATTGAAATCATTAATAATTAATGTAGTATGTTTAGCATGTTATTTTGTCATTTTTCCATACAAAAATTACTAGAAATAATTCTTCATTAACAAAACATTTCTGGATCAGTTCATTTAAAAAGTTACAAAATTACTGAATCAAAATATGTAGTGAAAATTTAAGAAAGGCAGTTAATAAATAAGGCTGCAGAATGTGCGTTAGTTCATGGAAACATAATTGGCAGGAAAAATTCCAGTTTCTCCTTGTATACTTCCTTCCCACCAATCAAACTGAGCATCTGTTTTGGCTAGGACAGCAATTTTGTCTCCAGCTTTGAAAGTCAAGTCACCTGGTTGTTGTCCTTGAAATGAATAAACTGCTGTGACTTCAGTAGGAGTATTCCAAGAGTTTCCTAAGAAGAAAAATAATAAATAATAATATACAAATAGTGCAAAAAACCCTATTCCTCTAACATGTTAAATTTGATATACAGTAAATTCTCAAAATTAATGTGTGCGGATACTACAAGAATAAACAGTAAGTGTATCAGTTATATATACACTGTAGATAATGTTAGTTATTCCAGGTATGGAACGACTGATTTAAAAAAAAAAATAGGATAAAAGCAGCAGCTAAAAATTGTCCCACTACACCAATGAGAGAATAATCTTTCCTCTGTGGGTAAAAACAGACATGACGCTAGCCACCCTTTAACCACCCTTGGTGGTTATTTATGCATGTTGCAGGGCTGTATTGGTGCCCTATGCAGCCCTGCAACATGCATAAATAACCACCAAGGGTGGTTAAAGGGTGGTTAGCGTCATGTCTGTTTTCACCC
>QEPC01000385.1:465640-484285 GCA_003113815.1 Sphenodon punctatus
TTTTTTTTTTTTTTTTTTAAGCTCTTCCCTGCCCTTATCTTATTTTATTTTTATTTATTCTCCTGCCCTAATGATGTCTTTTTAAAAATTGTTGATGTTTTTAGACAATTGTTTTAGGAATGTTTCTAGTTGTACGTTGCCCTGGGATGCCGTAGGCATATGGGGCGACTCAAATATAATAAAATAAATAAATAAATGTCTCTATACAAATAAATGGTGCGACCGCACCTGGAATATTGTGTGCAGTTCTGGTCGCCCCATCTCAAAAAAGACATAGCGGAACTAGAAAAGGTACAGAGAAGGGCAACGAGAATGATAAAGGGTATGGAACGGCTTCTGTACAAAGAGAGACTTGACAAGTTGGGTCTCTTCAGCTTAGAGAAGAGAAGACAGAGGGGACATGATAGCGGTTTATAAAATCTTGAGTGGTGTGGAACGAGTCGATAGGGAACGGTTATTTACCCTCTCAAATAGTACTAGAACTAGGGGACACTCCATAAAACTAGCTGCTGAAAGATTTAAAACAAATAAAAGGAAGTACTTTTTAGTCAACGCATAATTAACTTATGTAATTTGTTGCCAGAGGATGTTATCAAGGCCAGTAGTATAGCTGGGTTTTAAAAAGGCCTGGGTAAGAGTGTAGGTTCATTAATGGCTATTAACCAAGTAGCTTAAGGGATGAACTTCTTACTGTCGGGAGCTGGGAGTGAACAACGGAGAAAGATTGCCCATTGTGACTATTGATTCTTCTCCCATGCGATCGAGATTGGCCACTGTCAGAGGACAGGATGCTGGGCTTGATGGACCATTGGTTTGACTCAGTATGGCACTTATGTTCTTATGGGAATTTTAATGCTTTTTTTTGTTCTTTAAGTTTTAGAAACTGGTAGAAATAAAATTTTAAAAACTTGCACCATGCACACAAAATTATTTTTATAAAATTATGCATAATATGGCACATAAATGAAACAAGGGAGTTAATTCTATTGTACATGGATTCCACACACTATCATGGAATAAAATACCTGTTAATTTTTTGCAAATCAAAACTACAACATGTTTAAGTGGAATTTATTAGATATTTATTTTTGATCAAGGCAAGGTAATGTTATATTTTCAATGCACTTATTGAAATCATTAATAATTAATGTAGTATGTTTAGCATGTTATTTTGTCATTTTTCCATACAAAAATTACTAGAAATAATTCTTCATTAACAAAACATTTCTGGATCAGTTCATTTAAAAAGTTACAAAATTACTGAATCAAAATATGTAGTGAAAATTTAAGAAAGGCAGTTAATAAATAAGGCTGCAGAATGTGCGTTAGTTCATGGAAACATAATTGGCAGGAAAAATTCCAGTTTCTCCTTGTATACTTCCTTCCCACCAATCAAACTGAGCATCTGTTTTGGCTAGGACAGCAATTTTGTCTCCAGCTTTGAAAGTCAAGTCACCTGGTTGTTGTCCTTGAAATGAATAAACTGCTGTGACTTCAGTAGGAGTATTCCAAGAGTTTCCTAAGAAGAAAAATAATAAATAATAATATACAAATAGTGCAAAAAACCCTATTCCTCTAACATGTTAAATTTGATATACAGTAAATTCTCAAAATTAATGTGTGCGGATACTACAAGAATAAACAGTAAGTGTATCAGTTATATATACACTGTAGATAATGTTAGTTATTCCAGGTATGGAACGACTGATTTAAAAAAAAAAATAGGATAAAAGCAGCAGCTAAAAATTGTCCCACTACACCAATGAGAGAATAATCTTTCCTCTGTGGGTAAAAACAGACATGACGCTAGCCACCCTTTAACCACCCTTGGTGGTTATTTATGCATGTTGCAGGGCTGTATTGGTGCCCTATGCAGCCCTGCAACATGCATAAATAACCACCAAGGGTGGCTAAAGGGTGGTTAGCGTCATGTCTGTTTTCACCCTGTGTAAGCATCTGCCTAACACTTGAAAGTGGATCTTTGAAGGAGACTTCTTCTATCCAGAAACTTATACCTCAACTACAGTCTTCTTCTAGGAGTTAAATCAGAACCTATCCTATCCTAATCCAGCATTGGGGGGCGGGTGGGGGGCACATCTCATGCAGTAACTTATAAGTTAGCGGTCCTCCGACTTTGTCCTTTTAGGACATTGTGTACCAGGGTGCTGGTGATAATGGGCATTCTAAAGTGGTGGCCTTTCAATCGTTTGGGTTTACAAGTCCACCAGTAAGTTCCTGGATGAATTCTTCACACACACGCTGCCCCGAGGCAGCCTAAAATAGCCTCAGCTTTGGACGTGAGGAGCTGCCATGGAAACCAAGTGACCACAGCTGCCTGGAGCAAAGCCGTTTACCAGGAGAACCTTTTACACACACAAGTTCTGGGAGACACCCAGATGTTACAGGACCCAGATTTGCAAAACCACAGAGATCAAGGACTTCTTAAATCTGCAGGAATAAGCAGAAGTTCAAAGAGCCAGATGTCTAAGATCTGGGTGAGTGATTTAGACACACAGAACATTCAGGATGTAACAGCAAACATGCAGGAGAAATGTGTATGTAAAAACATCCACTCTCTCCAAAAGATAGTCAGTTACCATTAACCATTAGTTTTCTGTGGATGAAAAACCACCCCAGGCACAAATGGGTTTTCATATATGGGGTACAAAGTTACCCCAAGCCCATGTTAATACTGGGGTAACTTTGTACCCCAATGCAATTTTAGGTTATCTTGCTACTCCAATTAGCTTTCTATAACGTAAGTCAGTATTTGAATTCACCTTGGTTTCCTACGTGCCCAAGAGGAGAAAAGCAGGTATGTTCGTATTATCCACCATGGTGTAGGTTGGTGGAGAGCAGAGGAAACCAGAGATCATTCTCCACTACAACAAAAATTCTGCGTCCTTGATATTGAAAACGTTCTGAGACGTTAGAAAATGTTTTAATTTCTTTTACAAAATGGTTACTTTGGTAATACTTTGATTTCAAGACATAGTAAATGCTAGGGGTGGGAAACCGGTAGAATCCGGTATCCGATAATGCCGGTATCGGGCGTACCGGCATTATCGGATTCGGCCCGGTAATCCGGCCCCGAGTCCAGGCTGCGCGGGTGGAAGGGGGGACACCCCCCACCCACCCTGGCTTTTTGTTGTAAAAGATAGAACAGCAACGGAGTGAGACCCCGAGGCGAGCCCCCCCCCCAGCACCAGCGGCCGCGGCGTCCCCGCAGCCGCAGGTAAGTATGACCCGATCCCTGGGGGGGGTGGGGGTGTTTAACACCCCTACCCCCCCCAGGGATCACCCCTACAGCGCGCTTGCCGCTTACCTTGGGGAGCTCCGGCGGCGGCGGGCGGCCCGGCGGCTTCAGCGCCGGCTGTGGCTGCCGGCTTCAGGACGCTCTAGGCCTTCCGGTGCACTTCCGGGTTTCACCGGAAGGCCTAGAACGTCCTGAAGCCGGCAGCCACAGCCGGCGCTGAAGCCGCCGGGCCGCCCGCCGCCGCCGGAGCTCCCCAAGGTAAGCGGCAAGCGCGCTGTAGGGGTGATCCCTGGGGGGGGTGGGGGTGTTAAACACCCCCACCCCCCCCAGGGATCGGGTCATACTTACCTGCGGCTGCGGGGACGCCGCGGCCGCTGGTGGGGGGGGGGGGCTCGCCTCGGGGTCTCACTCTGTTGCATCTATCTTTTACAACAAAAAGCCAGGCTGGGCAGGGTGGGTGGGGGGTGTCCCCCCTTCCACCCGCGCAGCCTGGGAGGGGGAGGGAATTAATTTTAATTGATTGCATTGGTTTCAATGGGGACACAGCGCCCCATTGAAACCAATGCAATAAATCCGGTACCGGTATACCGGATTCAATCCGGGAATCCGGTTTTTGTGAAACCGGTAACCGGTAAAATCCGGTGTACCGGTATTGGTACCGGGTCCCGCCCCTAGTAAATGCTCTTTCAAGACATAGTAAATGCTCTTTCAACCATCAATCAACTTTAGGTGAAACCTGTAAATAAATATCTATCTAACCCATTAATCTGTATTTTAACCTGCCTCTGCCCTAAAAACCCGTTGTATTAATCTGTTTATGGGGTAGGATATACCCCAATCACAGTTGAAAAATATAAATATGAATGATATTAATAGGACTAGTTTAACATTAAACTGTAAACATTACATTTTTGTGTTTGGAACAGAAATTATGGCCACCACAAAAGTTCTTGGAGTCATAGAAACCCCGCAAATCCTACCAGTAATGGTGCTGGTTTGAATAGGACCCCCCCCCCCTCTTCTTTTTTTTTTTGGAACATAAAATGTGCAGAAACTGCAAAACAAAGTATTTTCAATTAAGTGTTTGTTGTAAAGAAAGCAATAGACTAGCAATAAATTGCTTTCCTTTGTCAGGGACAGCACATTCATATGCAAACGAGATAACATCTAGCTGATAACAAGTGTTACCATCCCAATGTTCTCACCATTCATAAGCAAAGATAAAGTGGGTGATAATTCACAGGCAGACAGCTTGTCTGCATTTCAAGAGCCTGAGATATTAGGAGCTTGTTTCATTTGAAAGACAACTGCCATAGTAACGAGTGGTGGGGTCAATATGACCCCTTCTGCTTTATAGGATTTTTTTTTTTCCAACACAACCTTGCAAGGAAAAAAATCATTGAAGTGTCACAGTATGAAAGTTAACTAGTAATAGCTACAGGGGTACAAAGTTACCCCACAACAACATAATTGATTTCACATAACTGGATGAGGGTTAATGAGCTCAAGCCCTGGAGCAGTAATGGTCAGATACGGGTGGGGATGGGCAGAGGAAATTGCGGATCCAGATCCATTCTGTGCATGCATGCCCTGTTGCCGCCATTTGCGCATGCACAGAGCAGTTCGGTGACTTTTTTTTTTTTTTTACACTAAATTTAAAGCCAAATCCGCAATAGGTGTGTTGCCATTGTTGTGGTTTGGTATGGATTAATCTGCAACTGTCTGTTATGAGCAGTTACGGATTAATCTGAATCAGTAATACCCACCCTACGAGATACATTGAGAAGCTTTGCCTGCCTCCCTAACCCAAGAGAAACACTCTCTTGCCAGTACTTCATATAGTCCTCATTCCCACAGGCTTGTCTCATTGCTATACAATCAAACCCATCCTCAAAACAGAACGGGCACATGTATAAACAGACTTTATTCTCTCTATGATCAGGAACTGAGGTTCACACTAGCTGAAACCCCACTTCACTTCCAAACACAGCTCATGTCTCTTCTCCACTCAGTCTTCACAGGCTACTACTCTTACAACCAGGGATTTTCTCCATGTACTCTTGCAAGGCTGTATGTTGGGCCTCACACACAAAGTCAGGCTCATTAGTGGACTGTACTTTGTGGTGTTCTCAGGGACATGACTAGGCTGGAATGGGTCCCAGAGCAGATCGGATGAGCCCCCCATAACACTGTGCCAGTGGCAGGGGATGTAGCTGCACCAGGGAGTTTGGGCCCTTGCAAGCTTGTGAGTCCTGGTGTAGCTATGCCACCCGTCCCTATTGTACCTACCCCCCTGGATGTTCTGAGTTCAGAAAAAAATTATTTGCGTAGGTTCACTTCGGAATCTAAACAGAGGCCCATTTTAGAATCCTGTAACCAGTTTCAGCAAATGCACGCACATCAGCTTTAGAGTAAAAGAACGCTTTGTAAGAAGGAATTAAGTTCAAGTTAAAGTACTCAAGGAAAACTGGTTCAGAGTTGCTACTGAAAGCAGAAAGATTAAAAGTTTACAAGTTCCCTAATTAGGATTCCCACCCTTGAGTCCAGTTCTTAGAAAAGTTCTTTCACCATTCCCTACGTTGGAGCTGGGTTCCTCTCACTGCAGATGGTACCAGAAAAAGCCAATGTCATTTTCAGTTCTCTGTTTCTATCAAAGTCTTTTGACCAGTCCATTGTTGTTAATTTGGTTTCTAGACATGTTGTACCAAAAACTTTGCCTGATGACAAAACATCTTCAGCTTTCTCAACAGGCTCGCTAGGCTTGTGTTAGAATGTGCTACAGGGCCTTTCCAAGATGTTCCATGTATCAGTTGAACAGATGTTCCTGTGCTGCGAGCTCCTGGTCTATGTTATACCACTCCTTAGGCCATAGGCCATATTGTGCATTCAAATTGGAGTCTATCTAGCTGCAGAACCGTTTCTACGACTCATATAAAAGTAACATTTCACAACTTTCATAGGATTCCTATTCATAAATTTTTATGATTCTGTTCAGTATTTCATGAGCATTAAAATGGCAAACATGTACGGCTCATATATATATGCATATTGGAATTTCAGAAATATTGCTTTTTACATAATACATGGCATATTCTAATAATCCTGAATTTGTGCTATCAAATAAGTCAAACTCCTGTCACACTTTAAAAAAAAAAACACCAGGTAAGGGTTCCCACTTTCTTCTATTTTATTTGGCATGGTAATAGGAATCTAACGAACATCTAAAATGACAATATGACGACAAAAAGGTAACACTGTACATTTTGTTTGCATGCAATAGGAATATTCTCTAACCTGAATTTATATAATATTAGAAGACAAATTGGGGGGAGGGAGGGGGGCGGAAACCAGTTTTAAAGTAACTGGCACATAAGGTCTTATGGCCAGTGGAAATACTAGGTGAAAAAGCAATTTACAAAAGTATGCTTTCAGCTCTGTTCTGAGAATGATACTCTCAGTTTATTAATTAAAATACAGTAATTTCATTCACCAAAACGGCACAAAACCCAAATAAAATAATGCACAGGCAACCTTCAATATTGATTCAAGATAGACCTGAAAAGTTTAATTTAAAAAAGAGTAAAAAAATAACCAACCTCCAGAGCATAAAAAGGGCAGAAAGAAATTAAGCTTTCAGTTCTTGCCATATCGATTTAGACATTACTTTCCTCTTGTTTCCTCCCTCAGCAATTGCAGTTTATGGTTGATTTTAAGGACTTAACCCAATAACTAGCACATTGAGAGGTTGGTAGTGGGCTATTTCCTACATTGGAGGTACCCAAACTATGGGTCATGATACTAAGATGGGTCACACCATTTGTACATGGGGGGGGGGGGAGGGAGGGTCTCAATTCCAACTAATATTTGATATACTTTGGGTAGAAACACATGCGATTGCAGTGCTGTGGTGGTCCACCTGGCAAGGAAAGCCGCGGTGGACTCTGTTTGGACCAGGCCACCAAACAAACATGCTCATGGCTGGGGTGGAATCATGCATGTGTGGCTGACCACCTTTACCCCTGCACTGTGCCCACCAGTATCCAGCTCTCTGCCATGATGGGCAGTCATGGTGTCTAATAATGGCCAGCCATGGGACCCAGCCATGGCGGCCCCGACTCCGGCTGGTATGCTGGCCTGGATACGGACATGATAGCCTACTTGGCCTGGTCAGGCGGGCCTTAGCCTAGACTGTGACCTCAGAGATTTTCCAAGATTGCAGCCCAGGCTAGCCACCAACATGGCCTGGGGCAATCTCCGGCCAACATCTAGCATCGCCTGCACACATGTGCAAGTCAGCTCTCAGACAAAGCAGGCCACAGTGTGCTATTATCATGTCTGTTTTTACCTTTTGTTGTTATTTGGGTCAGAATTATATGTAAGTGTTAAGATGGGATTCTGTAGTCAAAAGGCTTGGGAGCCACACCTATATCATATTGCTTTACACTTCTTAGGGACTAATGTTACTGACACTAAGGACACTAACAAGACTAGTATCTTCTTTTGCAGGAGCTGTAAGTTATCTACAAATGTGGTGTTTACGGTGTCCACGTTTTTGCGGACAAATCTATCTTCTAAATTTGGTCATTACATTTTAGTCAATGTATAATGTTCAGTACTTTTAAACTTTTCTTGCTAATTATTTCTAACGGTTTTTGTTATCTGAGTTCCTCGAATTTTTTGTATGGGCTATATCTGTATACAATAATTACAGTTGGTGTATCAATCAATGTTTAAATACATTCTGGTAAACCAATGCAAAATCCTGTGTCTAACTGTATAAGCAAACCCTTGCTAACATTGATATATTAGTGTCTTACCATCAACATAGTTTAAGTTAACTTAAACGCTTCAGAAAAAGCACGACTTGGTATTTGCTCAGACTGACTTATAAGGAAAGGTTAAAAAAACTAAATATTTACATATTAGCTAAACAATGAAAGGGTTGGGGAGACTGGATAGTTATCCACAAACTTGGCGAGATGATAGGATCTAGTGAAGAGAATAATACGTTTATCCTACTCACTGAATGAGACTGCTTTCACACCTTACAAAATGGGCTATTATAACAACTGGAAATAATACTGGGTATTATAATTCCACAGTTTTTTGTAATGTGTGACTGGACTATTCCCTTTTATGGTGCAAGATCTTGGGTCGTTGTAAAAGCCACATTTGGTAGCTCTTACAATGACCCAAGATCTCGCAGCATAAAAGAGGAATAGTACATTCACACGTTACAAAAATTGTGGAATTATAATACCTGGTATTATCTCCAGTTATTATAATAGCCCATTTCGTAAGGTGTGAAAGCAGCCTGAAGTCAATGGGAGTCTTGCCATTGACTACAAATTGAACAGTATCAGACCTTGGTGCTGATGAGGTCGTCGTCGTCGTAGTAAGTTTTATTGTTTGGGCATTGGCCGTAACAAAATTCATTAAAAAGGATATTGTACAAAATATGTATTACAACTTTCAAAGACACAAAATCAAGTCAAATTGAGTCACAATTATATACACGTGTTAGATTTGTGATTCGGCTTACCCTTCATGGGGGGCATGGTGCCAACACTTATCCCCTGATAGAACGACCCTCGAATTAAATCACAAATTGATATCCACTTATCCAGGCGATGGAGAATAAAAGAATAAGGCTCAAACATGAGCCTCTACTGCCTGGATAACACATTATTGATCAGAGAGAGTCATATCCAAACAAACAAAACCCCAGGGCCTAGAGCCCCCTCGGGCATCGGCAGGAAAATTACCTATCAGGGCGCAGGTGAAGCACAGGCCCTTTGTTTGTAAAGAACCATACAAAAGCAGAATGCTGCCACCACTCTAGAGTGGGGAGTCAGAGCCGTCCAATAGATGACATAATAGGAGGTCCTTCCAATATCTCTCTCTTAAAAGACTAAACATTGGACATTCCAAGAGCATGTGTTTAGGGGTCTCCACAGTTGCCAAGTCACAATGAGGGTATAACCTGTGGTCTCTTGGAACATTTCTATATCTACCCTCCAACAGTGCGGAAGGAAAAGCATCGCAGCGCATCAAAGCCAAGGCCTTTCTGTGGGGTCATCTTTGCCACAAGCTAATATATTGGGGAGTGTGGAGGTTGGGGGTAGGAAGGACGTAGTCCGGAGCAATCCTCTGGGCAGACAGAGCAGCAAGCTCCCTTTGCTGTTCCTGATCGTAAACCTTTTTCTTAATCAAGGCAACTGCCCCTTTATAACCTAATGGAAGCAAACGATCTTTTGAAAATCCAAGTTTGGATACTTCCAATTCCACCTGCTCATAATCAGTGGCCATTTAAGTTATCGAAGGCAATGACTGACAAGAGAGACGATGAGAATGAAGAAAAAATTAGCCAAAATTCGAGAACGGCTAGCAAGGCCTGGGCTCTGATAGTACTCACTGCCAATTCTGCCCTCAAGATTACCTGGGGGACACAGGTGGGCAAACCAAGGATTGCACGAAGAAAGCCGTTTTGTATGCTTTCAAACTTGTGCAAAAAAGGAAGACTCCAAATAGCCACCGCATACAATAATTGCGGAATCGTTTTAGCCCTAAACAAGGACCGGGCAAGATCAGTCAGCTTCCCTCCTTGAGAATGGAAAAAACTCACCATAGAGTTAGTAGTTTTGCGGGCCAGTAAACTGAGTGCTTCAAAATGCGCAGACCATTGGCCTGATGATGAAAATACCACCCCCACGTACCTAAAAACATGTACCTGTTTGATTACAACTCCGTCCGGCCTATTACCAGAACCTTGGTCTTGGAGTAGACGACACACAGGTTCTGTTGTTTGCAATAAAGCAGGAACCTGTCCATACCCCTGTGTAGACCAACTTGGGACAGTGATAGCAAGACTATAATCTGCAAACAGCAGAATAGGTAGCCTCCGAACACCTAGGACTGATAAGGTATTAGGGACTTTATAGCCAAACCTGCATTGATATTTGCATTTAAAAAGCAGGCCTAAAATTCCTGTTTCACACTTTACAGACAGTTTCTGTGTCAAATTTTGGTCTCTCACTTTAATAAATATTTTTCTTTAAGAAACAGATTGAAATTGTGTCAAATGTTTGAGTAAGGTGGCTTTCTTTTTTTGGAAGTTTTGTCCTGTGAATTTACCTCCTCTGCTAAATTGCCTCCTGTGGCATCAATCATGCAGAAGATGCAGAGCTGGAAAACAGAGCTCTGCATGATCGGCAACAAAGCCATGTGACTTTGTTTTCCCATGTGACAGAAGCCACATAGCATTTGCCTCTCGCGGAGGCAAACGGTGTGCATTTTGTCTCATGGGAAAGCGCCCTATGTCTCTACAAACTACGTGCATGCCTGTAACATCTGTATCTGTAACTAAAACAATTATGACTTTTAACCCATTGTAACCAATCCCATCTGCACTATGGGTCTAGAATCAAGGGGATATCATTGCCATAGTGCTTCCATGCTACATTGATTCTTTAGGGCTGTTGGCTTAAGAGCGCAGAGGCACAACTGCCTCATGAGTACGTGCAAGCACAAAAGCAGTCCTGGGACACCAGAGTGAAACAGACTGAAATAAAAGCATGCTGTGAATTTATACCCCTCACGTAACAGCGGGTGTCTTTAGACAGACTACGCCCAGACCTACTCCAGGGGTGGCCAGCTCTACTTCCCCCGCAGCAGTCCTTACAGTGCTGGGTTTAAATGGACCTGGCGCTGCAGCGGCTCACAGTCCTCTCACGTGGTGTCCACTCCCCCGCACCATAGATCTGTGGGGAGATTGGCTGCCACCTGCAGCTCTATAGAATTGCTGGGGCAACCCCCAGACAGGAGTGGAGCTGCAGCAGCGCATCCGCGAGTAGACAGACTGCTGCTCCGGGTTTGTGTGGCCAGTTCTGGAGCATCCCTGGAGCATGGACAGCCTGCCCCACCTGTGCTCCAAATCATCCCAGGGTGGGCTGCCTTTAAACGGACGGAACACTTGGGGGTGAGGTGGAGCAACTGTCTGTTTAAAAATACCCTGTGTTTTGTGTGATGTCTTAAGTTTATGACTATCAGAAATTTTCTGTGTATTATGTAAAAAGCAGATTAGTATAACCCCGATGTACACCAGTCATGATTGGTGTCATTTAAATCCTCCTAACACATTGAGTACAATGATCTAAGACTACTCTACTATTATATAATAGTAGTTATGGATGTAACACTGTATTAGTCACATAATCAGTTTTGAAGCCAGACAAAATTAATTCGGAGAATCCACAAATCATGGGATCCCCCAACTGTGGGACAACAACTATCGATATACAAGCAGCTGCCTGTGAAAGATGAGACCAGACACTCCCCAGGAGGCAAAGGACACAGGAACTGGGGCCCCAAAAAACCCCAAAAGTTGTTTATGTAAGAATAACTTTGCTAAGACCAGGAGGGTGAGAATTATATTCTTGTGATGTCTATTTATGGGAAAAGGTGTGGAGGTGTTACATTTTTGTGTTTAGACTCCATTGCCCTCCACAAATTTAGTCAGAAACTGACATGCCATGTCTGAACTTTTGCCGCCACCTCCTTTTTTTTTTACCCTCTACATATAGGTGTTTTCTCATAAGCAGAACAGCTCTGGGATAGAGAAATTCCTGTGAGGTAGCTGCCTCCTTCTGACTCTGTTCTGAGCAGTGAAAAACAAGGATGAAACTTGGATCCTCCATTTCCTTGCTTTTGAGACATGAGGCAGGCATTTGCAGAAGCAAATGAAAAAGAGAAGCGAATAAAGACAATCTCACAGACAGGCACTGAGCACAAACAAACCAGGAAGAGAGGTGCACCCACGGAAGTGGGAGTATTAATGTAGAAAAAGAGGGGTGCTTGCCAGTGGATTACACACAAACTCCTTGCGAGGAGAATCCTTTTCTTCCCTGATTAACACGGATTCCTTGAAGAGATAGCCTCTCCCCACTTTAAAACTTCCCGACCCATGTGAGCAGAAATAAAGTAAGAGTGGGTTACAACTTGGGATCAACTGGTTAACAACAAGCCTATGAGTATGGCCTCGCAAGGAGATCTACAGTGTTGCTGCTTTTTATCATTAAAGAACTCCTAGCCAATTTTTATCTGTAATTAGTCCCAAGATTTTTTAAATTGTATTTCTTAACACATCTCTCTCCTCCATTCATCTATTTAGAATGTATTGTGAATCAATTTCAATTCCTGGTTCTCCAGGGTGAAATGAAGTATATAGCTCAGGCAATTATAGGCAAAAACAGCTCATTGTGGGTGGAGTGAGGCACTTTCAGGGGCATCTCCATATTAAACAGCAGCTTGGCCTACGCTGTATCCAGCTCTGTATTCTAACAGCAGGATACCTAGCTAGTACTGGATCTCACAGAATCAACCAATATTTTCAGGTTCTAAATTTAATTCTATTTCTTGCCATATATCTAATCCTTCTAGCTCTCTATTACTTTTTCAGCCCTGATTGGATTTTGCAGCACAAAACAGAGAATTCAGATTTAAGACCTCAAGATTAAGCACACCTCACACCTAACTGTTGCCCAACATACACACACATTGATCACATCAATGATACACCTGTAAGCAAACAAAGATGCAAAAATAAATTTAAAAAATAACCTTATTTCATTTTAGTTGCAAAAACATGGTTTGACAAGTGGGGTGTATTTCTACTTGAGAAACCTTTCAGGCAGAATTATAATACAGATATTCTAGAGCTTAGTATACAAATTTAAAAGGCCCATTTTTAATGTCAGATGGTTTACCAAAGACTACTGAATAAATGAAAAGTGCTGTAAAAGGAACATGCTTTCTAGCACATCAGATTTCCAGCTCACACAAGATGGTGCTACAGTGCTATATACAGTATAGGATACTCAGATAGTCGCGACCTGTGGAGCAAATAAATTGAAGCCTGCATATGAAATGACTGGTTATGCCAGCAAACATTTATTATTTCCCCCCCTTTTCCATACATTGTCTTAAGTTCATTTTAAAACAGGAAATGCTTAAAAATAATAAAAAGGTTTTATATCTGTAAATGAAACCTTCCAAATATTTAGCTTATTTTTTATCTGTTGGGAGTAAGACAGGAAAACCATTGGCCAATGTACTGGTATGCAACCTACCTACTCAGACTTTTAAAAAAATCATGGAGCTCGCAGATGTAGTTCATACAAGCACAAAACTCAGGTGAAAACATACGGCCTTCTCAAACGGATCGCGGGTCCCGCGGTGCGTGGGTGAATGCCACGGTGGGAGTGTGGTGCATGGGGGGTGTTCCCATGGATGCGCACTCATCTCCACCCAAGGTGCATCTGCCATTGGTGCTTGTTGCTCCAGGCATGGGCAGTGGGTGGAGCGCAGGAGCACGCATGCACCCCCACGCACGGCGTTTCCACAGACGTCCAACCACACACTGTGGCGATTGCACTGATGCTCCCCCCACTGCCTGTACACATGGGCGAGGGTGGGGGGACATCAGTGCAGAAAAGGCCATAGAGAGGTTTTTAAACCATGCAGCCCAACACACAAAACACATTTGTGCAGACTCCTATCAACCAAACCCACTAAGTTTAAAGCAAAGTTAACTGAGTGCCAGTCTATACAAGACATTGTTACAGGACAATTTGTCCCTCTATTTGAAGTCAACATACATGGCACACACCTTTCTGGTGTGCGACAGATCTGGTGTCAATCAACTCAGATGAATACGACTATGAGGGAAAAAGTTATATGCAAGAGCTACGTAATTAAAATAAATTCAAGAGTACATTGCGAGCTATGTACTGATAAATTCAAGCGTTGATTGTGAGCCCAGGACACCTACTTTAACTAGGAGAGAGAACTGAAACAAGCATTGATGGGCGAGAACCAGTTTACATCAAAGAAGAGACTTCCCTGCCTAAGGAGATGTGATCAATAGAACTTAAAAGAAACAATGGGGGGGGGGGGGGGGAGAAATTCAACAGCTCTGAAACTTCCAAGCAAGAAGCAGTGCCCAGCCAAATCCATCTGGCTGAGAAATGGACATTTAATCTGTAGCAGGGGGTCTTCCCAGGGCCACATGGGGGCGCTGGGGTGTCTCTAGGGAATTAGCTCTACCCTGCTGCCATGCCTATTCAGCCTGAGCCTTGACTGAATCCTCCCCTGAAAAAGGGGGTACCCTCCTACAGGACCCAACACAGTCTCGCTCAGAGGGTATCAGTCCACAGTCCTTTATTAGACTCCGTGTCCAGTGTACACAATCCCTGGGGCTGCTGGCTTAGTCGCCTCCACCCTGCAGGGCCAGGTCAGCCTCTCTCAGCCGCAGGAGCAACACAACATCAACCCCTTTTGTCCATCCAGCCAGGCCTCAAAGTCCCAGGCTCTGGCCAAACCTTCCCCATGAACAAGGCTCCCTCTTGGGCACAGCCTCTCCCAGTACCTGGTTTTCCTCTTCAGCACCCTGGAGAGTGTAGAGTGCGAAGGCCTTGTCAGGGAGATGTAGTCCCTTCAGCTCCCAGGCAGAGACTGCTCTCCTCTCTGCCTTGCCTCGCCTTATATGCCAGCAGAGTGGGTGTGGTCAGGCTTCTTCTCCTCAGCCTTAAAGGGTCAGTGTCCTGCCCACTCTGTCCCAGGGGCTATCAGCTTGTTCTCTCCACAGGCTGATCGTAGCTACGGGCTGGCTCTCCTAGGCCCATGTGTACGTGCTCAGTCGTCTGGCTGGCCCACTCAGTCTCCTCTTAAAGGGGCAGCAGCCCCGCAGGACTGTTCCCTGCTACATAATTCTTATTATTCTTTATATTTTCCTGTTGTCCTTTCCCTGTTTTATTTGTGAGATTTTATAACTTGTTTTAAATGTTTTAAAAGCTGTTTTAAAAAATTTCTTAGCCACCCTGAGCTGCTTGCAGGAGGGGCGGGGTATAAATATAATAAAATAAAATAAATAAATAAATAAAATAAATAATCCATGAACTGAAAGAGGCTAAGATTTTAGGTTATGAATCTCATGAAGGTAGCTTTGTGTTTTGTTTTACTTGCACTCTTGAATCTAATCTTGTACCAACTTTAATTTTTATTTATAAATATGTTTTATTGTATTTTATTGATTTTGTTAGCTACCCCGGCCTGCCTGGCAGGAGGGGCAGGATATAAATCATTTAAATAAATAAATAAAAATAAAATTCTTTTAACTAAGCCTTGTATAGTATAATAATAATAATACTTTATTTGCTTGACCAATGGTCATTGCTTAACAGAACAAGCATATACAAAACAAAACCAAATATATACCAGAAGGAACAAATGTACAAATATGCAATCTAAAGCCTTGTGTAGTTTTGACATTGGGTGATGCAGTTGAGGGGAGATCTGAGTTAAGAGACCAAGAAAAACCTTCCAATTCTATTTGGGAAACTCTGGGGTACGGGTAACAAGGAGAGTGACCTCTTTATAGGCTGAAGCAGTTCTGTGAAGAGCTGGTCCAGTGGGCAAGGTAAGTGAGGAAACTGAGTCACAGTGGCCTGGAGTGGGACAGAGAAGCCCCAATTCCATCACACATATGTTTGGCTCCCTAAATACTCTCTGGAGTTGAATGAATGAATTTATTATTAAGCGATTAGCCATACAAAAGAAATAGAAGTACAAATAAAATACAATATAAAATCAATTAAATTGGAGTTCTAAATATGGTGGTCATCTCTACTTTACTTCCTGCACTAAAGCATTATGTGTAATGTACTTCTGTCTTTTTGTTTTAAGACTGCTGATGATTGTCCCCAGGTATTCAAGAGTTTAGGGAGTTTCCTCATTTTGGGAGATGGGCAGTTAGCCTTTGTGGCCCAGCGGTGTTTTCAGGTAGGCCAACTCATGGCTGAAGGGGCTTACAACATAATTCTTGAGGGGGACAGGCCTCTTAATAGATACAACAGTTCATGCACTGCACCCAAAATACACCCCACCAACTATACTGGTGAGGGGTGGGTTTTGCCCTTTTTGTATATTTTAAATGATTTTTAAATTGCATATGTTGTGTGTTTTAATAATTATTATAATAATTGTAATTATATGTTTTGTAAGCCATCCTGAGCTGCTCTGCGAGCTGGAGGGTGCGGGGTAGAAATGCAATGAAATAAATAAATAAATTTCAGGAGTGGATGAACTGGACCCTTAAAAATTTGTAATGGAATTTGGAATCTTTGGAAAATAAAGGTGCTGTGTAAGATACTCTCAAATGATTAAAATACCATTCCAAATGGGCACAAGTTATGGGTAAAGGTAATCCCTTTGTTCCTGAAAGATGTGTCAATTTTTAATAAGCTCTTTAATTTACAAGTAGTAATTAAAATTCCAGACCGTACTAAATTAAATAACTGTACAATAGGCATTAGTCAAAATGTACTTGTATTTTTGTGAAAGTGAATGATTTTGCTACTAAATCATTCACGGGTCATCGGGAGCACATTACACCTGTGCTCCGGACTCTGCACTGGTTGCCAATAGCGTGCCGAGCTAGGTTCAAGGTTATGGTGTTGATCTATAAGGCCCTTCACGGTCTGGGCCCCTCGTACCTCAGGGACCGCGTTGGCCTCCGTGTCCCAGAGCGGCTCCTTCAGTCGGCCGGGAGTGCCTTCCTGGAGGTTCCCCGCGTTAAGCGGGGGGCCACAATGGAGAGGGCATTCTCGGTGGCCGGGCCGCACCTTTGAAACTCCCTTCCGGAGGAACCTCGCCTGGCCCAAAGCCTGTTGACATTTCGGTGAAGTTGTAAAACCTGGCTCTTTGCCCATTTTATATGTATTTTTATTGTTGGAAGCCGCCCCGAGCTGTTCTCAGGAGGGGTGAGGTAAAAATTCAGAAAATGAATAAATAAATAAATAAATGAAATTTATAATATATTATAAAGTTACACAACAGCTGGTTATGTTTTTAGAAGTATGTGTTCACTGCAGGTATCAACATTTAGTACAGAAAAGGGTATTTAAAAAAACAAAAAAAAGACTCAGTTTGGCAGGATTCCAAACCTTGGAAATAACACCCTTAGAAATATTCTGCAACAATTTTAGGGGTGCGTTTTATACCACACACACAATCGTATATTGTATTTTGTATGCGATTAAATACATTCACACAAACATTACTATATAAAAATCACTGTTCAGGTAATGTTCTAAAACAAATACAGTAATAGGAACTGTTTCAGCCTCATCTTTATCTTATTACTTCATATCCTTGAAAATGTCCAGCATCCTGGGCACACTTGAAAAATCCTCCCCTCCAAAAAATTAAACCACAGGGGAAGTAGCCCTCAGTATGAAGAACAAAGGCAAAAAGCCTCCAAAGTCCACAAACTGTATATGCATGATATGCATGACATACCACCACACAACATTTTCTTGCTTATAATTAAGACCGTAAAAATCCACTTGCTTTAGTAGGTAGACCTTTTGAACTGGCAAGTGTCATTGGTTAGTCACATCTACAGAGTAAAGTTTGGTACTGTGTGAGGCTTGCACTGCGGGCAGGGTTGTCCTACTTCCTGCCAAACAACTGACTGCCATGAAGAAAGAAAACCCACTCTTGCCTTTACTGCTAGTCCCAGCTAGAACTGGGGCTTGCAAAATGGGTGGGAGGTAGGAATGCGCATTCTCCCTGCTGAACAACCAATCAGCAGGGAGGAAGAGTGCTGCATTGGCTCAACTGCACTGCAAGCCCCAGGCTAGAAGTTGCAATGAGGAGGAGGGGTGAAAGAATTTCACAACTGGTGCACCCCTTTGCCCTCATCTCCTCCCCATAAGTGTAGAGTAGGCTTTCATTCCTAGCCAGTGTGCACTTCATATATTTTTATACATTTTAGAATGTAGCACAAAAAATAGAGTAAAGGCAAGTCACCATTATAGACAAAGCTTCAGTGAAAAAAAAATGGTTAGTCTTTTGTTTTATGGAGCAGAGAATGTATGGTTTGCAGGTGGTAAAACTGTCAGCTTAAGAATTCTCTACTGAAATTGTAAGATTCTTGCTCATTATGAAACTTTATTTATTTTCTAAAGAGTAATTGATTGTGCTAGATGGATTGCTGAACGTTAAGCAACTTTAATATTATTGGTATCGGGGTCCTTCACGTGGTGTTTGATTTGGCTGGGGGCAAGCTAGGGGTGCTGCTGGTGTACCGGGCCCCTTCCTGCCCAGCGGCATCCCTTATCACTCTAGCAGAGCTGGCCTCAGAGGCGGCGTTGGGCTCCTCCAGGACTTTGGTTCTGCGGGACTTCAATATCCACGCCGATGCCGGTCTTGTTGGGGCGGAGCGAGAATTCATAGCTGCCATGGACTTGCCCCAGGAGGTGATCTGCCCGACCCACGTGGGGGGACATACCCTCAACCTGATCTTCGTTTCTGGCCTTGAGGCGGGGGGG
>QEPC01000385.1:485464-536901 GCA_003113815.1 Sphenodon punctatus
GGGAGAAGCCAGCGGGTGGTGTTGGGGGGAGGAGACATCGTGCCCCCGCGCCTTATCGTGTGGCGTTCCGCAGGGTTCTATTCTGTCTCCGTTATTATTTAACATATATATGCAGCCCTTGGGGGAGGTTGTGAGAGGGTTCGGGGTGCGGTGTCACTAGTATGCTGATGATACTCAGCTGTACCTCTCCTTTTCAACTGACCCAGACCCTGCTGTCTCGTTGCTATCCCAATGCTTGGAGGCCGTGGCGGAATGGATGCGGCTGAGCAGACTGAAGCTCAACCCCGATAAGACGGAGGTGATGTTGGTGGGGAGAGCGAGGGAGGTAGTGGCCCCTCTGGTTGGGGGGGGTTCACCCTCCTATAGCTCAGCATGTTCGGAGTCTGGGGGTGATATTGGACGCAGACCTTCGTCTGGAGTGGCAGGTAGAGGCAGTCGTTAAGGCTGCCTTTCGCCAGCTATATCTGGTTCGTAGGCTGCATCAGTTAGTCTCCGGCCCGGACCTGGCCACCCTCATCCATGCCTTCGTCACCTAGAGGCTGGACTATTATAACGCGCTCTATGTGGGGCTTCCCTTGTTCCTGGTCCGGAGGCTGCAGCTGGTGCAGAATGCGGCAGCTCGCCTCCTTACGGGGACGGGCCGTCGGGAGCATATTACACCTGTGCTCCGAGCTCTGCACTGGCTGCTGATAGCGTGCCGAGCCAGGTTCAAGGTGTTGATCTATAAAGCCCTATACGGTCTGGGCCCCTCATACCTCAGGGACCGCCTCGCCCTCCGCGCCCCAGGGCGGCTTCTGCGGTCTGCCGGGGGTGCCTTCTTGGAGGTCCCCCGTGTTAAGCGGGGGGCCACAATGGAGAGGGCATTCTCAGTGGCCGGGCCACGCCTTTGGAACTCCCTTCCGGAGGAAACTCGCCTGGCCCCAAGCTTGTTGACATTCCGGCGGTGTTGTAAAACCTGGCTGTTTGCCCAGGCCTTTGGGGAGGGTGGGGTGAGGGGTTTTATCTCCCCCACCTAACTTATAACTTATCTATATACTGCTAGCCCTGTTTTAAATACTTTTATATTGTATTGAGTGTTTTAAATTGCTTTTATTGTATTTTATTGTTGTAAGCCACCCCAGGCTACATGGCAGGAGGGACGGGATATAAATTTATTAAATAAATAAATAAATAATATGCAATTCGTGTGAATAAGTTTCCCTAAACATTAAAGAAAGATTCACTGCCAGCATTTGTAACGGCACCACATCTCATTCCAACAGGTTCCAGTGTAAAAGTAGAGCACAGAAACATTTATGACAATGGGTAATTTCAGATGTTACGCGATCACGGTCAACCATGTACAATCCCCTGTGGTGGCGGATGGTCACATAACATCTGGTTGGTTGCTGCCAGATGTTCACCATTGTGAACCACTGGCGGTGAGCAAAATAACCATGGTTTCGAGGATTGTCCAGGTACAATCTCCGAAAATGTGGTTAATTAAACCACGGCCTGGAATCGGTGGCCGGTAACGTCTGTTACTACCACCGATTCCGGGCCGTGGTCCAGACCCTGGGATGGAATCGGGCGCAGCGGCCGGATTGGCAACTGTGCCCACCCGTCCCCTGGAGGGCGGGCAGCCCGGGGAGAAGGACCATGTGGCCGTACGTTGAGCCGCGTGGCCCCGCCCCCTCCCCTGCTGGAATCAGTCGGCTTGTCTGTTGACGGGACGTTTTGATTCCGGTGGGGAATCAAAAGGTGATTCCGTGATGGGGGCAATAGGAGCGCCGTCATGTCTGAAATCATCCAATCTCTGAAAGCCACCCCAGTCCTACATTACTCTTGTAACATGCACAAGCAGCAAATAAAATCAACTTCAACATCCCACTCTCCATGATGTAGCCTGGTTCTGGAGAATCATAATACAGTGGGTGTTTTCAGATGGATGCAGGGCTGCCAGCCCCCAGAGCTGCTCCGGGGGAGCGCACTCCTGTGTCCACCTACTCCCAGCCCCGACTGGGTCAGAATCAGAGGGTGCTCTTTTCCCCCACCATAGAGGTGTGGGCTAGAGTGTCTGCAACGCTACTGTGTTGCCCTGGGCAACAGTCAGTTGCAAGCAGAGCAGCAGAAGCATGGATTTGCTTTCGGAATGTTTTAGAGTGCTGCCAGTGGGGCTGTCCTAGAGCAGGTTTCTACATCTGATGCGCTGCCTTAGACAGATGGGCCACCTGGGGGTGAAGTGGGCTGGCGTGGCCAGTCCATCTGTCTGAAAACACCCAGTTATGTATCTGGAGTAGACTGTGGTGTTGTGAGCAGTGCTTGTAGGTTATTGAGGGTAAGGATGAAAATACTGACTTGTTGGCTGTGGGTGTTGGAAAGTAGGCAAAAAATATGTGTAAGAACATTAGTAGTGTATCCTGCCCAGTGTTAGGTCGGGTGGAGGGAGATAGGCGGGATTCAAGGTACGGGAAATGGGTCCCTGCTCTTAGGCTGCGCTCCCACCTGCAGTGGTGGCAGCAGTGGCAGCGGGAGAAGACGCAGCAGCGCGGAGAAGCCAGCCAACGGGAAAAGAGCAGGTGCGAATGGGGATCTGCTGCAGCTTCTCGCATGCATGTCAGGGTGCGAAATCCTGCCCTGACATGCGTGAGAAGCCACAGCAGATCCCCGTTCACACTGTCTCTTTTCCCGTTGGCCGGCTTCTCCGCGCTGCTGCGTCTTCCCTCGCCCCTCCTGCTACCGCCACTGCAGGTGGGAACGCAGTCTTACTCCTGTCTTGATGGGGCGCCCTTGGGGAATAAGTGCCCTCAGGATCTTGTGGGGGCTTTCTCTTGGGAACTGAGAGCAACCTAGATCATTACTGGGCGGAGAGAGCAGGTTCCTGGAGAGGAGCAGAGATGCTGGGTAGGGGTTACTCACATTTTTGGTCCCACTCAACGAGGGAGGATCACCAGGAAAGAATGCTCATGCTCGGGGTCCCAGGTTCAGGGGAAAGGTTTGTGCTGTGAAAGGTGGCAATAGGGGAGGAAGGAACTGAGACAAACACACACCACTGCCTTGCACACTGTGGGGGTGCAAAACTCACTCTCATTTCAGATTTACTCACAAACAGCAGTTAAGCATCTAAAATTGTCACTAAAACACCAGGCTGGAAAAGAGATTGGAATGAATAATTCAGTTGCCTAAGGTGCAAATTGTAAGAGGGAGGGGAGAATTGTTAATGCCTTCAGACTGTGTAACATTGACTTCATGATTAATGTAATCTGTTTCTAGAGTAATGTACCTGAGAATGTACTTTTAGAATAACACCATCTTCTTTGGCCTCTCACACCGTGAGCAATAAGCGGGGGGGTCACAATGGAGAGGGCATTCTCGGTGGCCGCGCCGCGCCTTTGGAACTCCCTTCCAGAGGAAGCTCGCCTGGCCCCAAGCCTTTTGATATTCCGGCAAAGATGTAAAACCTGGCTGTTCACCCAGCCCTTTGGGGAGGTTGGGTTAAATGGGGTTTTATCTGCCCTACCCTATTTTATTGTTTTAAATGTTTCCCGAGCCCTGTATGTATTTTTGATGTGTTTTAAATGGTTTTATATGTATTTTATATTTTTTTGTTGGAAGTCGCCCCGAGCTGTTCTCAGGAGGGGCGGGGTATAATCTAGAAATAAATAAAATAAATAAATAAATAAAAGAAGTGGGGAACCTGACAGTAGTGCCCCCCTCCACAGTTCAAGCCCCCCTCCTCTAGGCCCTGGTTTCATTGGATGATGCTGGTGGAAACAAGGAAGGAGTACCGGGGCGTGGATATGGGTGCATGGTTCCCAGGACTGCTCAGCGGGCCCAAACCCCTTCCAATCCACAAGATAAAGAAGGTGGCCTCTACATATCTTGGAATCTAAAGATGGCCGTTACTTCATATTCCAAGGGCCCTTGGGGAAGGGCACGCAGCGGGGGATGTACCTGTAGGGAGGGAAGTGGAGGATGCATGGCTTTCAGGAGGGACACATGGAATCTGAGGTGGATGCGAAGATGTTTGGGCAAATCCAGGGTATAGGTAGCCTCATTTAACTTAGCTTTAATTGGAAAAGGACCCATGTAGGCATCATTGAGCTTTGTGGAGGAATGCTGGGAAGGGTAATAGTGTCTCTTTACCCATACCATGTCGCCTATCTTGTAAGCAGGCGAGGTGAATCTATGTTTGTCTGCGTGTCGCTTATATTGCTGTCCCGCCTTGCTTAAGTGCTCCATGGTTTCCCTCTGTGCTTGCTGAATCCGTTGGGCCATGGCCCCTGCTGCAGGAACATTTGTCGAGGGGAGGTCCATTAGACAAAGTGGGGGATGGAAATCATAGGTGATATAGATGTTCCTAGGGAGGCATGGGGTGCATTATTTTATGTGAATTCTGCAAGAGGGAGGTAGGATGCCCAGTCATCCTGAAGGTAGTTAAGGAAACAGCACAGATAGTGTTCCATTGTTTGGTTAACCCATTCCACCTGACCATTATAGCTTGAGGGTGCTACGTGGTAGTACGGGTTAGTTTGGTCCCCAAGGCACGGAAAGGGCCTTCCAGAACTTAGATATGAACTGGGGACCTCTGTTGGACACCATCACCTGGGGGAGTCCGTGTAGTAGAACGACATGATGCAGTACCAGGATAGCTGTTTGTTGTGATGTGGGCTGTCCCGTCCAGGGTATAAAGTGAGCTAACAGCGAAATAATCGAGGACTACCAAGATGGTGTCATACCCCTCTGACGGGGTAGATAAATGATAAAGTCCATTGCTATCCGTTGCCAGGGACCTGAAGGTAACTGGGTTAATCGTAGCAATCCAATGGGAGGGCGATGGGGAATTTTGGTGCAGGCACAAGTGACACACCCTTTTACATATTTGCATACATCGGACTGGATACCAGGCCACCAAAACTGCCAAAAAATAAGATGTAAGGTTTGTCATTCCCTGGGATGGCCTGATAAGGGGGAATCGTGAGTCCACAGAATGTGGGGTCGATACTTTGGAGGAATTACTACCTTCTGTTGATGATAATACAGGCCGTTTTGTTGCTGATAGAGTTCCTTTGGTAGGTCACTGAGGGTTCTCTGGCTCAGTTGTTGTCTCGACGGGATGGTTGCTGCAAATACTGCAGAAGGTAAGATAGATCCTTCAATTTTTGTAGATGTGTCATTAAGAAGACATCTGGATAGGGCATCCGCTAGGGTGTTGTTTGTTCCTGATCTATATCTGATAGTAAAGGAGAATCAAGAGGAAAAAAAAGTACCCACTGAGCATTGTTAATCCGAGCAGACTGCATATATACTAGATTCTTGTGGTCTGTAAAGACTAGGACAGGATGGGGAGCTCCTTCTAGATAATGTCTCCAGACCTCAAAGGCCGCTTTGATCCCTAAAAGCTCTTTATCCAGGATTGTATAGTTTTGTTCGGCTGGGGTTAGTTGTTGCGAATAGAAGGCACAGGGAAATCGCTTGGCAGTAGGGCCCTCTTGATGGGTTAATACTGCTCCTATTGCATGGTCAGAGGCATCAGCTTCAACAACAAAGGGTTTTGTGATATCCAGATGTTGAAGGATAGGGGCGGTCATGAAAGCCCTTTTTAAGGTTTTGAAGGCCTGCTGTTGTTTTGAGACCCAGGTAAAATGGGCTCCCTTTTTAAGTAACTGAGTAAGAGGGAGTGTGATTTTAGCGTAGCAAGGGATGTATTGTCTATAGTAGTTTGTGCTACCGAGGAACCGTTGGAGTGGCTTGACTGCAGAGGGAACTGGCTGTTTTTGAATGGCCTTGACTTTCTGCAATTCCATCTTGATTCCTTGAGGTGATATAACAAATCCTAGGAAAGGAGCAGTTGCCACATGAAAGATGCACTTTTCTAGTTTGCAGTATGGTTTATGTTCTTGTAGGCGCCGGAGTACTGTATGCACATGGCGGATATGCGTTTCCCTCGTACAGGGAGTATATTAAAATGTCATCTAATTCCGCAATAACAAAAACATCGAGAATATCCCTGAGGATATCGTTTACAAAGTGTTGAAAGGTAGCAGGTACATTTGCTAAGCCAAACGACATCACTAAATACTCGAAATGTCCGTATCTAGTATGGAATGCCGTTTTCCACTTGTCACCCCGTCTCATTCGAACAAGATTATACGCTCCCCAAAGATCAAGTTTTGTGAAGATAGTAGCTCCTTTCAGGCGATCCAACAATTTGGGAATGAAGAGGCAGAGGGTATAGGTTTTTAACAGTGATTGCATTCAGCCCCCTGTAATCGATACAGGGTCAAAGATCTCCTTCCTTCTTGGGGACAAAAATATAGGGGCTCCTGTCAGGGAGGTGGAATGGTGTATGAACCCCTTCTTCAGGTTCTCATCTAGATATTCCCGTAGTGTGGTCAACTCCGGGGGAGATAGGGAATAAATCCTACCGTAGGGGGGGTTCAGCTTCTGGGATCAGCTCAATAGAGCAATCATAGGGCCGAGCAATCATACCGCCACTTCTTTTTTTTTTTACTAAACACGCCTGCCAAATCTAAGTAGTTGCTGGCCAGAGACATGCCTTCTTGAGTGGTTCCAAGGATGTCCCCCCTGGGCCGGAGGGGGGGCGGGCACACAATTTCGGCAGCAATAGGACAAAGCAAATGTTACTGATGCTTGTATCCAATCTATGGTGGGGTTGTGTGCGTACCCCAATTCTACCGGAAACAGGCGGGCGGGGGGGAGATATTACATCAAATTGCAGGTGTTCTGAATCATCCCGTACAGTACAAGTTAACATTGAGGTACAAGTTGTAACCCAACCTGATGCCAAAGGGGATCTGTCGATGGTGCGAACTAACTCCGTACACCTCTTCTTTTCACAAGGGATATGGTGATAAGCACCATATTGGGTATCTAAAAAATTACCAGAAGCCCCTGAAACTACCAAGGCTTTAATTGCCACGGACCTGGTGTCTGTAATGCTCAACGTGACAGGGACATACAGATGCAGGGACTGTTGTGGGAGACAGGGTTAGACGACAGGGGGGTTAAGGTCCCAGGCAACACAACGTTCATCGGGGCATCCCTGGTTCGCCCAGGTGCATATCGTTTCCCAGACCCCAAAGTCTTGAAGATTTTACTGGGCATTCCTGGGCAAAGAGTTTTCCCTGACCGCAATAAAAAAACAATTGCCCCAGGCGTCTCCTTTCTCTTTCCTCTACACTTAATGGGCCTCTGATAGCACCAATTTGCATGGGTTCCACCCCTGGGGGGTCCATGGGAGGGGGAGGTATTAGTAGGGGGTAAGGTCCATATGGTACGGGGTGCAATCCCTCGAAAGGGCTCTCTTTGTTTTTCTCATTTGCGTTCAGTCAGTCTTTCGTCAACATGGATAGTTAAAGTAACTAGTTCACTCAAGGTGACTGGGCCGCTACATATGCAAGCTGATCCTTGAGCTCCTCATTGAGCATTTGACGAGACGTAACTCAGAGGGCTGAATCCCAAGTCGATTGCCAATTTCTGAAATTGCGTTATGTAGTCAAGTAATGGGCCTTTCCCTTGCCTTATATGCAAAATAGCATGTTCGGAATCCCTAACCTGGTGGGGGTAATCAAATGAGAACTTAAATTCTTGAACACAACCCTCATAATCCCTCAGCAGGGGACTATCTGTGGTCAGTAGAGGTGTGGCCCAATGAAGGGCCACTCCTCCCAGGAGGCCTATCATAAAGGCAACCTTGGCTTGATCTGTGGCATAGGTCTGGGTCTGGGTCTCAAAGGTCAGAGCACATAGGGCGAGAAAACTCTGACATTGCTTTCTATCCCCATAGTACTTATTGGGTTTAGGGGCCTTTGGTTCTCTAGGAAGGAGGGGTGGTAATGGGGGGGGGGCGGTCTACTGAGGGCGAAGCTGCTCCTTCTAACTCGTCTGGGTTGTTCGGGGAGGGACCTGCTACGGCCCCTTCTTCCGTCACAAAGATCTACTCTTGTAGCTCTCTCCTCCGGGGGCAAATTCCACAGCACAAGGGCGGCCACTGAAAAAGATCTAACATCGGTGGCCACCCACCTCGCCTGGGGAACCTCCAAAAAGGCTCCCACGGATGATCTTACGGGTCGCACGGGCACATGGGGAGTGAGGCAGTCCCGCAGATGCTGGGTAGGGATTACTCATGCTTTTGGGCCCACTCAACGAGGGAAGATCATCAGGAAAGAATGCTCGGGGTCCCAGGTTCAGGGGAAAGGTTTGTGCTGTGAAAGGGGGCAATGGGGGAGGAAGAACAGAGACAAACACACACCACTGCCTTGCGCACTGTGGGGGTGCAGAGGGTTGTTTTTTTTGGGGGGGAAGGGCGTTCTCCCTCACAGTCACTCTTGAACACTATTACAAGCACCCACACACATTAGCTCTCTCACTCACAGAAGCACACTCCCAATCAATCCGTCAGTCACTCACACACTTGTACACGCACTCCCAGTCACACAGTTCTCCAGGTCAACACGAAACTGTAATCCAAGCCAAAGCACAGGGCTAGTCTCTCAAATGATTACCGGCAAGGAGGAGTCCTTCTGCTAAGCCTTTATACCGAAACCCTTCCTGTGTCTCAGGTGCCCGAGTTACTGCATCCCCGGGCCCTACCTCCTTGCGGTTCATTAGCCACGTGCTGCGCCGCAGCTGGAACCCTGGCTGCCCAGCAGCCTGGGAAGCATGTGGCGCAGCGTCTCTAGAGTCACATGGGCCCCAACACTGCCCTATCAGTGTTGCGTCGGGACGTTGTGTTGAAGCTGGGCTCCTTGGCCTCGCCATGACTGCTCTTTGCCAGGCGGGGAGCCTGACACCCAGCAACCTGTCTGATAGTGACTGCCTTTGGTAACTTGGTACACAACAGGCTATAGACTTCCAGCTCCCGACAGTCGGTGGTTCTGTCCCCCCACTAACTTGACTAACAGCATTTATGAGCCTATTCTCTAAGAACTTATCCAATCCTTTTTATAACCCAGTTACACTATTTGCATTTACAACATCCTCTGACAATACAAGATAATTTTATGTTGAAGTGAAAAAATATTTCCTTTAATTTGTTTTAAATCTGCTGCCAGTTAGTTTCATAGCGTGTGCCTTAGTCTTAGTATTACCGGAGTGGGTAAATAACTGCTCTCTGACCCTTTTCACACAGGCCACGGCGTGAGGGGGTTGGGTGTGCGCTACGGTCCATGTGTGGTGGGTGGGCGGAAAGTTTAGATGGGCGCAAACTGATCTCCACCCACCACCATCCATTACCCAGGCACAGAGCAACCAGCGTTTTCGCCAGTTGCTCCGTACGTGGGTGATGGGTGGAGGTGGGTGTGCATGCGTGTGCACGGGAGCGCACACGCATGTACACCCATCCGCCATGGATTTCACACAAGATGCACCCACGCATGAACACCCAGATTTCTGGGTGTTCATGCGTGGGTGCCACCCATGTGAAAAGGGCCTCTATCTACTTGACACCAGTCATGATTTTGTATGTTTCCACCATATCCCCCTCTCAATGAATTCTTCTCCAAGATGAAGAATCCTAACCTATGGAGCCTTTCTTGCAGTGCAATATGTGTAAGCAGAATTATTTTCCCTATATCCATCAGTTTGTACTTGTCAACACTGAATTTGAATTCAAATGGCAGTTGAGACTAACACATGAAATGATGAGAGGATGAGTATAGATGACATGTGGAGACTTAACTGCTAACTTCTTTGTTTTGTTATTTATGGAGATATCAATGCACAGAAATAATAATCGCAATTAATGTTTTTTCTCTATTTGAATCCCACTGAACATATGTTTGAAAAGATTTAAATACAAAAGAAAAAGGATCTGACATTTTACTTCCATGGCTACTAATCCTATTCAGATAGGAAAGATTATATTTTATTTTCACTATCTGTACTGAAGGATTTATGGCTTCGAATCTAATCATAATCTCCAACCAGGCTCCTCCTGTCTGAGGAGAGGTGGCAAAATGCCTGTCCAATCTGTTTCAGAACTTTGAGATTTACACAGTGATCTACTATTTCCGTTAGAAACTGCAGTTGGTTTAAAGGAAATTACACTGCAGTTGGTTTAAAGGAAATTACCCCTACTGTGCATATCCGCAAAGCATTACGATATATTAGTTTAGAAAACAATCCCTATACATACAGGAAGAAAAAGTCACTTAAAAACATACAAGAATCCTAGTTTCAGACCCTAAAATCTTAAATGGGCATTGTTCTGATGTCCAAGAAACTAGGGGTGTGCATGTCATTTTCTTTATTATAATTGTTGTTTTCATTATCGTTATTGCAATAATGAAAACAACAAATAATGAAAATAGAAACGAAAATGACATTTTGTTTTTGAAATACAGGGGAAAAAAATGAAAAATGTATTTCCAGCTATAACTTTTTTGTTCTTTATTCAATTCTGATGAAACGTGGGGAGATTGTACCCCCAATGGAGGGCACTTTGTGCACCAATTTACGAAACCCTTAGATAAAGGGAACCAATTGTAGAAGCAATTGAACGTTGTGATTTTAAGAAAAGCTCCATACATATTCATGGCTACAACATCTTTATCTTCCATCCAATTTGCATGAAACCTATGAATATTATGTCACTCCACAAGCGGAACACACTTCCAATTTTCAGAAAGATTGGATGAAGGGTCCGGATGGTAGAAGACATTAATTTGAAAATACATTTCCAGCTTTAACATTTTTATATTCCATCCTGTTTACAATATATTTGGCACAAATGTAGTACATACCTTTCTTGTCATCTCTGCCAAACTACAAGACAATTTGATAAAGGGACCCGATTTTCTAAGCAATTGAAGTTGTCCCCTTGAAGACCATTAAGATAAATAGCAGCACATGCAGTGCCAGTCAGAGGCAGGCACCCGGCATGCCCAGGGGGAGAGAGGGTGTAGGAGGGATGATGTGGAGCAACCCAAAAGACTGACAGACACATTCACTGGCCAATTACTGCATGCTTCCAGCTTCACAGGACCAATCAGTAGTGGCTTCGAGGCAGGTATAGGGGGCGGCCCTCAGGTGGGCATAGAAGGGACATAACTGGGACTTTAGAGATTGCTGAGATGTTATCAGGAGACATAGTTTACACATCCAGGCTGGCCAATTATCATCACAATCACATACTGCAGCACTATGACTGAGGACATAAGAGAATCTCTATTGGCTCTTTCCTAAACAGATGACTTCCCAGTAACAAGTGGTGGAGAGATGTTGGGAAGGTCATAGAACAAAATGAGGATATTTGGTTGACCTTTCTGCTGGCCAATTGGCATCACAAACCGATCTTATACCACAGTGACACGTAAGAGAATCCCTGGCATAGGCTCCTTCTCTGCATATGCTGTGCAGGCATATAAAATTGGGACCCTTTATCACATCTTTCTGATATTTGTCAGAGATGATCGTGAAAGTGTGATATAGATTCTTGCCTCATTTTACGTACACTGGTTGGACTACAAAGATGTTACAGTCAGACATACATTTATAGGTTAATTGCTTATACCACCAGGACCCTTTATCCAATCCTTATGAAAGTTGGCAGAGATAGTAAATATCGGAAGGGGTATAAACATGCCAAATTTCGTCTACAGTAAATGTGAGGCAAAGAAGAATGTATATGAAGATTTTTGCAAAAGAACATAATTCAACTGCTTCTAAAATTGGATTCCTTTATCCAATTGTTTTGGGATTTTGTGCACGTAATGTCTTCCATTTGAGATATAATCACTCCAAGTGTCAGCCAAATACAGTGAAAAACAAAAAGATTACAGCTGGAAATGTGTTTTCCATTTAAACCAATAGAAAATGAAAGCAAACAAACAACAATTTGATATTTATGAAAGTGAAAACAAGAGATTTAAACAACAAAAATGAAAATGAAAACGACATGGGTCCCTGGTGCACACCTCTACTAGAAACCACAGTGGTCCCTGCTTTTTTAAAATGCTTTGTCAAAACCCCTTGGCCCGCCTTAATGGGCGGCCACTAGGGGCCTTTGTCGGGCTCCATTAGAGGAATGGAGCAAGGGTAGGGTGAGTCAGGGCCGAATTTTGGCCCCTTCAGTGCGTGTGTATCAGCGCTGGAGGGGGAGAGCTGGTGCAGCAGACCAGGTCGCAGCGAGGATCCCTCGGCGGCTTGGGCAGTCTGCCCAGCAACGGGGCTAGCCAATCAAGAGTGGGTGTGGAGGCCCCACCCCTTTCTGGGAGCCTTCCCGCCCATTTCGCGCAAGCGGCAGCATTCTGAGCGCCACTCGAGCTGGAAAGCCCCCAGCCCTCCCTCCCAGAGATACTACGAGTTTAATCGGTTGCCTTACAGGGGCCAGGAAGGAATTTTTAAGGGAAAACATAATTGGCTGAAATAGTTTCTCATTTTTCGCCTTCCTCATAGTGTTTCATTGTTTTGGCTGATCAAACCCGAGTAGTCAGGATTGAGGGAGGGAAGTAGTTATTGTTATGTGTTGTCGCACTCCTGCAGGGGTCTAGTGCTGTAGCAAGCTCTTAAGGAAAAAGTAGTGAAAGAGGCATCTCCCTAAGAGATGTGGGGGAAACACCTGGGGCATAGGCTGGGCACGGCCAGCAACAGGGTTAACCTCCCAAGGTGAGTTACTGGCAAAGGCGGGAAGGGATATGAGCGGTCCCCAAGCTGGCTGTAACTTAAATCCTTGGCTCGGGTCCGCAAGGACTTCCTCCCCTCTGGTGGCGGCCGTTAGCCACGGCCAGAGGGGAGACGTTTTTGTTAAGTAGTTAAAGGGAGGTTATAGAGGGTACACCCAAGCGTCCCCTTTGTTGAGGTTTGTTACATACCCAAGTATAGAAGTTAGCACTGGACCTGAATTGCCTGAGGGCAATTACCCCCACCATGCCTAATTCCATTTGAAATAAAGAGTGCGGCCTTTCAAACCCAACATGGTTGTCCTTGCTTTATTCCGGATGCGTCGACAATATGGTCGTGGCTGTGTTTTTGTACTGGGCTGTGGAAAACCTTGATCTCCTAGGTTTCAGAAACTTTCTCCAAAACAATGTACTATGCTAGGGCTGTGCATACAACTTTGGATAAGCCTCAGTCATTGCTCCAACCTATGTTCTGGAGGAACACAGCTCCAAAGGCACCTCAGCAGAACTGCATGCTCTTGCTAAGACCTTTGCTCAGTAACTGCACAGGCTATTTGCCTGTGTACTAGAAAGCAAGACTTATGTGTTTGCCACCCTCGTCTGTAGCCTGCTTTTTTACACAAAGATGTATTATCGACATTTAAAGATCAGATGGTGATGGAGTTTAGGAGGTACTTTGAGTCACCTTCTATCAGTGTTCAAGACAAAATGAGGGTTATGCAGCATGCAGAGCAGGAGCAGAAGAAAAGCATAGTTGGCTAAGATGGTAATTTATGGACTGTGTCTGAACACTTTAGTGGAGTAGAGAGATAGAGGACAGTTTGAATTAGTCTAACGAAAACTAATGCTGAGGCAGCAGTTCTGTATTATTTGAGCAGGCCCCCTTATTCTCCAGCTGAATCCTGATCCTCTATCATAGCAGTGCATGAAGTCAGATGTCCAACTATCACTGACTAAATTGGTTTTCAAGCATTTGCCCTATCCCCATACTAGCATGGCATCTTAAAGTGTCTTAAGCATGGCAGGTAGCGTTATAAGCTTTTGCTAAACCAGTCTGAAGCCGTAATTGGTAGACACTTGTGTTCATTAAAACCAGCCTATTATTGCTAGATTATAATCTGTAACTGATCATCTAATATATAGATAACAGAGAGATAGAGGGTGAAAACAGACATGACACTAATCACCCTTTAACCACCCTTGGTGGTCATTTATGCATGTTTCAGGGCTGCATAGGGCACCAATACAGCCCTGCAACATGCATAAATAACTACCAAGGTTGGTTAAAGGGTGGTTAGCGTCATGTCTGTTTTCACCCAGAAATACACGCATGCACGCACACTTTTAGTGAATCTTTCAAATTAGCAACAGGGTTTCTTTCCCTACAGACCTGTCAGACCCACACTACAGTCCCCTACCCACTCCCCCCAAACCCATAAGAAACACAAAGAAGAACAAATCAGCAAGATGCTTATGCTGCAAGTTCCGTTTTTCTTGATATTGATAAATGAGGACAGCTTTCCTTGCCCTGCCTTAAGCATCAATTATGCCACTCACTGTTTGTAAGGGAAAGCAGAAGCTACCATGAATAACTGATCCAACTACATACTAAACTTTAGTTATATAGATTGATCAGAGATATTTTATAGCATTTGAAAGTACTTTAGTTCACTTGTGACAATTACTCAGCCAGTAATACTAAAATTAAAATAGCTTTGAAATCTACTTTTTCCCCATTATTATTGAATCACCACTAGTAAATGTTGTAGATCATGTCATCATACTAATACACTTGATTACATCCTAGGATTCAATTATTTCAAGAAGTAGAAATTCAAGTTCTTTTATTATATAGTCTCAGTTGGAAGCAGCTTGAAGAACTACACCGAAACAGCTTTTACAGCTTAGAAATTTATTGTGAAAGTTGATGGTATTATACCACCACCTATAGTGAAGGTTACTAAATAGTTCCTCATAGGATTTCAGAAAACTTCATTTATGAAAAAGGTGTACATTCTGATTTGAGACCTTCTACCATTTTTCTTTATGCAATGTTCAATTTTATTAATTTAAAAATATCATTTGGTTATAGCCATTAGGGCTACAGAATTAAAGCACTGATAATTTTGAGAACAGTACTATAGGATGCCTCAGTGCTAGATATTTTGGCAATAAATATTTGTTCAAAATTACCGGTACCATTTTCAAATTTGTTTTGAATCAAGACTTTTAAAATGTTGATTTTTTTAAAAAAACTGGCGTTCTGACTAATTTCTAAGCAACACGTTTTAAAATAGTTACTAAATTCAAGCACGCCTATATATGAATAAATCAAAGACCCCCAATTTGCTAATTCCAGCATGTCCTGACCTCAATCTCTTTATGCCTTTCTAATCAGCCAGCTCAGAATACTCTATGTGGTTTACATGGTATTTGTCCCAATATGACCACGCTCCCACATGTTACATATTTTTGCTCAGTTTACCACTACATAAGCCAAGGATGTTTTGTTATCTGAATTACTGCTTACACGCAAGGAATAGTATTATCCTAGTAAGAGTGATTCACAAATAAATATAGTCTCAATTTCCTGGGATTTCCTGCTTTTCTATTAGAATTAAGAGGGAGTTCATAATAGCAACAAAATTAATACGGAGGAGGACCACCAGATGGATGTTTATTATTCCTGTAACTAAATATAAACATGTCACAAGCCTGGCTAGGAAAACCTCAGAAAACCACTAAAATAGAGCAGGCCTGGATAAACCCGTAAAAATAAAGTACTTTCCGGGGGTTAGCTTCTTAATGTTTACCAAATTTGTACACATAACATCGCCAAGGCTTATGATATATATGTCACATTATCCCTTTTTGTGTAAGGAACTTCTAATACAAATATCTGTTTGTCACTCTGAGCTGGCTTGTTGCTTTAACAATTTATAATCCGCTATGGGCTACACTCCCACAACTTGCAATAAAAAGGAACAGATTACTGCACAGCTTTGTGTGCGAGGGCTTTTACTTCCATCGTAAAATGCTTCTGTTTGACCCTATGACATACATTTGAGTGTTTCTCAGTAATGGAGCTGCTATTAAAAAAAATACTGGCTTTTCCTGCAAGTGTCATTTTAGGCCCTTTTTACACGAGATGGACCCAAGCATGCAGCACATGCAGATTCACTGCACGTGCATGCGTGGGTACTGCCAGTGTAACCGCTGTGATGCATGTGCAGGTGTGAGTGCGTGCACCTACGACCCACCCATCTCCACCCATCACTCAAGCACGGAGCAACCAGCAAGAACACCGGCTGCTCCATGTGTGTAGATGGGTGTGCACCCGTCTGAACCCTCCCCCACGCATCGTCCCCACAGCAACGCTCCACCTGCTGCACACTGCCCCCTCGGTTAAAAAGGGCCTTAGTCTCAAATACAATTTCATTTTCTTAGGGTACCACTAAATACATTTTGGCCTATAGCGAACTACAGGAGTGGGCAGTAGTAGATGGCGACTGAACACACAAACCTCCAATGTAAAATTAAAATGCTTCATATCTCTAGTAGAATAGTGTTCATGTTTATACTGTTTTCCCTAGATCTAAATCTTTTCTCACACATCAGAAGTAGGTTATTGTTAGAGTGGCCATACCGCCCCTTTTAAAGTGAATGTTTATGAAAGACACATGGTACAGGGCTGCACTGGAACCAATGCAGCCCTGCAAGATGTATTTTTTGTGTGTGTCCTCTTTTAAAGGGGAGGTATGGACACCCTAGTTAGTGTACAAACTACTGTGAGAGGAAAATTAAGCTAGTCACGTTTGGAATGCCTATTTCTTTGGATAGAATAGAGGGCAAGTTAAAGAGCAGCACTCAGGATAACACTAAGTTGCTATGTTCTGCAAAGAGATCTCTCAAGAGCATGCTCTCTCAGAAAGGTGAAAATTCCAGAAGCTATTCCAATCTGAAAAACCTGCTGGAGAAAGGGGGAGGAGGGGGGCAGAAAGGGGTTTTCTGCTCTAGGGAGGGGAAATACTCGGACTTCGGTACAGTACAGTATAGCCCCAAAGCTTCCACAGCAAGACAAACTTGGTAGACATCAGCATCTCTATCATGATGCCAGCAGTCAGAGCTCTGTCAATCTAACAGAGTGAGAAAGTGGATTTCAGCACTTTGGAATCAAAAGAATGATGTTGTGCAGTTGCATGATGGCTGGTCACATTTCTCTTCATTCATTCTACTGGTATCAATGGTTACAGTATCCTAGAATCAGAGAACTGTACGATTGAAGTGTAGAACTCCCCACAAGGGAGGTCCCGAGAAGACGATGAGCAATCGCCCATCACCACTCTCTGGGACCTCCCCACCAGGAAAGAGTGGTCCCGCACACACCCGCACGGGGTGCAGTTGTGTCACCACCACCTCATGATCAACGGTATCAAAGGCTGCCGAAAGGTCTAACAGGATCAACAGGGCAGAAATCCCCTTGTCAATCTCCAGGTGCAGGTCATCGACCAAGGCCACAAGCGCAGTCTCCATGCCATATCCAGAATGAAAGCCCGACTGGAATAGGTCCAGGAATCCAATGACCGAGTATGCAATTTGCTCAATAAACTCAGCATTATGTGCACAGCAAAAAGTTATTTCCTGCTGCCAAGAGCTGGCAGGTATAAATCCAAGTATGAAGCTCTGTGGGTTGGCGGGGATAGGAGGTGTTGGAGTCCTGGAGTCATAGCTCAGAAGGAAGAAACAGTTGGTGTGACTTATTGTTCCCATGGTTCGACGTAGCTGAGAGTCATGACAGGGGGCAGGATACCGGGAAGGGGGGTGTTGGTGGGCAAAGCACAGTGGGGAAGAACACCTGCCCATGAATTAGATTTGTCATGCTAAACCTGTGATTGAGGGCTGAGCGCCCGCTGGCCAGCGCAGAAGGAACACACGCAAGGGGCTGCCCATTTATTAGGCTCGTAATGATAAACGTATGAGTGGGGGCTGCATCGCAAGAGGGGCGGGATATAAATCTATTAAATAAATAAAATAAATAAATATTACCTTTCTTATCAAGCTAACTCAAAAGGTCTCCATGGCAGATAATTAAAAAGGTCTTTTAAACACAAGTGTAATTCTTCCCTCATGTAACATAAGAGAAACATAGAATATGCTTTGACTTTTCTGTGATTTCTCTCCGTTATGCAATTAACCTTTGTAATGCTGATGGTCCTAGATGTCCAAATACCTTATTGCTAAGGTACCATAACCTGAAATATCATTAGTCATAGGGCTTTGGATTTCACAATCCTGTTTCCAGAAGATTAATCTCATTTGGGTTTCTGCTGTGTTTCTCCACATTTGTGATACTTGAAGATTAATGTTCCAAAACTCAGATCCTCATTCGGCAGTGTGGACTTCTAACATAGATTTTTGGTGAGATCAACAGGACTCTTCTTTTCTGCAGAAGTCAGTGCTAACAGACCACAATGCAGGATCAGCCCTTTCCTATGAGAATAGTATATCAGCAATATAGAGCATCACAACAGAAAATAATTACACCCTGTAGAGCTGAACAAATCGCATATTGCTAACATCCACTCAAAAGCAAGAAAACAATCTTGGATCCTAATTCTGCAGTTTGGACTTGTCCTCTACCTAACCAGGAGAAGGTAGCCTGCGGTGGCGGGAAAATAGCCACTATTCCTAGACTCCTATCAAATCCTCCTTTTTGCAGGAATGTCGAGAGTGGGAGGCAGTTGTAAACAACAACAATCAAACCCAATGAAGAGAAGGTGTATTTTCTTATCCTCTGTTTTTCTCTCTCCCCATAATTTTCAGCAATTCCTTGTATGGAGCAAAACATTAATGTGTGGAACACAATATTTTTCACTGCGTTGGAAGTTGCGGATTGCGTGTGGATCCAAATGGCCCCAAGGATCCGCACAAATAAGAGACCAAACCATGGGGTCCTCATGTGTGTTCTATGGCTCTGAAATTAATGAAAGGGGAGATAATTTTCTGGCTCTGACCTGGATGGGAAAGAGTTGGCCCCATACAGTGATGGTCAGGACATACTTGGCCGCATCCAGCTTCCTACTCCTGTTGCTTCCCCCAGCAAGCATAGAAGAGGTGCCACATGTGAGGAAGAGGGGCAGGGCAAGTGTACGGTCACTGAAAGTGGCTCTAGCCACAGAGCCTCCAGGATTTAGTGCTGGGAGAGTCACTGGCCAGGTTGGCCATCCCTAGCTAGGGTCAGCCCACACAGGCTACAGCATAATTTGGCGACCACGCATCTTTCACCTCCTATCTACACCACTGGTACAAACTTGCTTCTTCTTTGGAAGGATGCAACATTATTCAGAAAGAAGAGTGTGTAATCCCATTGCAGTAAATGAGGTCAATCATTTTGCCCAAAGGATCTCTCAGACACAGTAAAAATAAAATAAGCTATTTGAGGCTTAGAAATCATCTTTACTAATCTGTGACCTCAAGCTCTCAGGGTAGAAAAATCTATAGAACAAATATGATCCTGTATATACTCACTGAGAATCAGACCAAATTGAGGTGGGGCCTTGATTTGTTTGACCTCAAAAGCACAGCCAGAGCAAAGTAGAGATGATGTTTGTGTTATGCCAAAAAGCAGACTTAAAATCACAAGCATAAACCAGTAAGAATACAATGCAACAGCAAACAAAACTTGAGGTTTTTTTATTATCTTTTTTCTTTCTAAAATTGGATTTACATTATCCTGTATATGGAGAGATGTATTTTTCATGTCAGATTCATATTTTTGACCTCATCATAGCTCCATCACCTATGGATTGCTTACTAGGAAGTGAAGGAAGAAAAAGATAGCTTGCTGTGTAAAAGTCTGAAGATTGATGAAAGGAGTGGAGCATACAACCATGGAATGAGAAGCTTTATAAAATATTTCTAAAATATTACAAAAAGAAACCTTGATTTCCTTATTATACTAAGATTCATCCTGTGTATTAAAAACATTTAAAAAAAAAAAAAAAAGACATCATTTTCTGTAAGTAGCATGATTTTCAAAATGTATTCCAAATTCTCCGAGACTTTATGTTTACCATTAATGAAATATGCAGAAAGCTTGGCACTCACCCCCGTTATTGTAGCAGCTGGGAAGTTCTGGGTAAAGTTTGTGTGAAGTTTTTACAGCTGGAGAGAAATAATATGTTATATTAAGTATTATGGCCCATACTTTGGTGCTCCTAATATACTTTTGGTATATTGTGGTTATCCAAGAACTAGTGGGAAAGAGCAGAAACAGCTGTTCTTGTTAAACTGGAAAAGGAAAAGAAGGATATCAGCTACTTACTGAAAGGGAAAGCAGGTTTGCAACAGAAGCTGTAGAAAATAGTCACTTTTTGACTGAGGAATGTGACAGACTAAAGATTTCCCTCCCTCCCCCCCAACCTCCTTCATAAGTAGTAAAAATCATAGGAAGTAAAAATCAACCTTTAAAGAGACAGCAAGAGGAAAGTCTAGCTCCTGTTTGCTTTATGTTATAAGAGAGAATAAGTGTTCTAGGATGAGCTTCTGCAAGTAAAGTATGGTCTTGTAATAACAAACCATCAAACAAAAGATCCATCTACTCAGCTGGAGTCGGAGAAAAAAATAGAGTTCATTACAAGAAAAACCTCTTCCCATTTTTTACTAGGAAACATTCCCCTTAAACAAACATAGGTTGGTCAGATACTTCTCCTTATACTGTTTTATCCTTCAGGAGTCCCTTCTTCTCCTTTCCATGTGATTCTAAGTATCTGCACCTGCAAGCTTGTGACCATAATCCCATTCCCTCCCTACGTTTCTCTGTTCTTTGTTTCCCCTCTCTTGTAAGCCCCTTGGGGCAGGGATTTGGCTCTAATCATGACTGTTCAGCACCAGGCACATTGCGTGCACTATATTAAACAGCAGCACTGCAATACAGATCTCTAATACTAAACTTGAAATTTCTTGTGAGCTATAAAACGTATGGGAAATGCAGGACTTGCACCAATTTCTATATTCAGCTGTCACATAGTGTGTGCATAATGTCAAACAGATATTTATGTAGGGTCTATGTAGTATGGTGAGCTGATGTGCATCTGCTCCAGAAGTATGCTTTCCCCAATGGGTTAGCTACTCACTCAGCTGGGGGAGACAAACTTGGGTTCTGTAGGTTAGGGTACCTGTAAACTGTAGGCATTTCAAGCGGAACTAGAAGCCTAGCCAGAGATGACCAAAGCAGCAAGGAGAAAGAGAAGGAATTTAAAAAAAAAAAAAGTTCTTCCAGGTTAGGGAAGAGCCAGAGAGTTTATCCCTGAAATGGGATTAAATGCAAGGAACTGTATTTAAGTCTGCAAAGTGACATTAAAAAACTGTAACCCAAGCTTGGCATGTTTGCTTGTAAGTGATCCCATGGCCACGCTGGTGGCCTGGTTGTATTCCTGTAAGCCAACAGGAAAACTGGAGGGTGAAAAATAAACAGAAGATGAACTGCAAGTATCTGGTGCATGATTTCTGAAGAAAATTGCAGAACAGACGTGAAGAGAGATGCAACTCTTGAGTGAGATACTTAGTCTGACAATAGCTAAAATTATTTTATAAGTGAAAACTACATCCATTTATCTCATTGCTGTGTCCCAAAATATTCAATATTTTCACCACACAATTATAAAAAAAAATTAGGGACTTTAAAAAAAATACTGCTTTTCACATATACCACCACCACCACCGTAGAAGTATACTGAACATTAAAAAAAACCCAAAAAACACAATTGTGAGTATTTCTGAGTTTCCAAGAATTGGGCCCAGGTTTTTGGTCTGCTTCTCAGTAACTTGGCAAATTCTCAGAATTTTGATGTAGGGGGCCAGGAAGGGGGAGGGGGGCAGAGGATAGCAAGCAGGGAAGGGAGTGTAGGGGGCAAGTTCTCTAAAAAAGCAGNGCCCCTATATAAGATGAATCAGTATTAGGAAAATACTTGGTGCTTGATAGGGCTGGGACTTGGGGCAAAAAAACGGTTACTGGTTTTACCAGTTACCGGTTTACAAAACCCCAGTTTACCGGATTAAAAGCGGTATACTGGTACCGGTTTTTTAAAATTGATTTCAATGGGGAACTGTCAACCATTGAAATCAATGAAAAAAACCCCCATACCTCCCCCCTCCCCGGCTGCGCGGGTGGAAGGAGGGGACACCCCCCACCCACCCTGCCCAGCCTGGATTGATTTTTAAAAAAAAATATATTCCGAAGTCCGGCTGCTAGTGTGGGCTCCGTGCTGCCGTCATGCCGGCGGCGGCGACCCAGAGCCCGCACCAGCAGGTACTAGGCGATCCCTGGGGTGGGGGGGTGGTTTAACACCCTCCCACCCCAGGGATCGCCCTAGCCCCCTACCCAGATGGCCTTATTTGTCCTCTGGGCGGTGGCATCATCATCATCATCGTCGCAGCGCGGGTCCGGGCAGCTTCAGCGCTAGTGTCTGGCTTCCCTTCAGCCCATCACTAGGCCTTCCGGGGAAACCTGCATCATCCCCGAGGAGACTGAATTGCGACATCCCTCAAGGTTTTACTCTTTCACCCATGTTGTTCAACTTGTTCATGGAGTCCTTTAGGGATGTCATGTTCAAGCATGGAGTTGAATATTATCAGTATGCTGATGATACACAACTGTCCATCTGTTGGCCCGTGAGCCCTGCCAACTCAGCCTCTGCCTTTGAGGAATGCCTGAACGACATAGCCGCCCAGAGTTACCTCATGCTCAATCTGGGGAAGACTGAGGTGGTATTTGTGGGAAGGGGTAGCTGATATGAGGATGCCCTTTCCTCCCTCAGGCCCCTGAACGTGGATGGGGTCTGGGTAGAGGTAATAGGCCAGGTAAAGAACTCAGGTGTCTTTTTTGATGATGCTCTGTCCATGACAGCCCAGGTGTTTGACATGGTTCGGAAATGCTTTTTTCGAATACACAGTTTGCGTAAGTTACGCCCTTATTTATCCCAGACTGACCTTGCCACAGTAACCCATGCCCTGACGATTACGAGGCTTGACTTTTGTAACTCCTTCTTCTACGGGCTGCTGGCAGTGCTTATCCGTCGCTTGCAGCTTGTTAAGAATGCAGCAGCCCAGCTGCTCACTGGTTTGGACAGCTACGATCATATTATGCCTGCCCTGCGTTCTCTGCATTGGCTGCCGGTAGAATGACGGATTGAGTTTAAGATCACCCTGTTGGTTTATAGGGCCCTTAACAGTTTAGACCCTGCCTACATTTGAGACCTAGGCCATTTTTAAATGGATGCCCCCTGGCTCGACGTTCTGGCGAGTGTTTGGAGGGGGCGTGTCTGTGTAAACAGCCAGCGGTGGGGGGGGGGATGGGCGTGCGCCCATTTGTCATGAGTGGTGGGTGTTTGTGTGTACCTGCTCCTGACGCACACCCATCTACGCCCATCACCCACCCATCTCCACTCACGGGGCCCTCCAGAAAACCGGAGGCAGCCCCGTGGGCGGAGATGGGTATAGGTGGAAATGGGTGTAGTGTGTAAACAGACACACACCCCTCCCCCCACCGTGGCCAAACACCCATTCCCCCTCCTCCCCCTCCATCTGTGTAAAAACAGCCTTTATATTGTTTGCTTTCTTGGAAAAATACAAGAAGAAATGGCAACAACACTGTGGGCTGCAAAACCATAGCAAGTAATAATAGGGTTATTCAGTGGGGATGATTGCCATAGTTCTAAAAGATACATTTGTGTGAACAAAGCAGATACTAGAGCTGTGCACCAGGGACCCATGTCGCTATTTGTTTTCATTTTTTGTTATTTAAATCTTTTGTTTTTGTAAATATCAAAATTTTGTTTTCATTTTTGCTTTTGTTTTCGATTTCCACTGGTTTCAATGGGAAACACATGGTCAGCTGTATCTTTTTTATTTTTCTTTATGTGTGGATGACACTTGGAGGGCATGTACTTCCAATGGAAGGCACTAAGTGTAGAAAAATCTCTGAAGAACTGGATAAAGGAATCCAATTTTATAAGCAGTTGAATTACGTTATTTTGCAAAAATCTACATATACATTCCTGGCTGTAACTTCCTTGTCTCCCATTGAATATGGATGAAATCTGGCAAGTTTATACCCCTCCTTATGTTTACTATCCATGCCAATTTTTAGAAGGATTGGATAAAGTGTCCTGGTAGTATAAGCAATTAACTTATAAATGTATGTCTGACTAACATCTTTATAGTCCAACCAGCATACATGAAATTTGGCAATGCTGTATCTCACACCTTCTGAATCATATCCACCAAATATCAGCAAGATGTGATAAAGACTACCAATTTAATAAACCTTCAAAGCATATACAGAGAATGAGCCTTTGCCAGGGATTCTCTTACATGTCACAGAACATTTTTACACACACCTTAAAGTTCCGGATTTTTCAATCTTCTGGGTTTACAAGTCCACAAGTAAGTTACAGATGCATTTTTCACACACACACTGCCCTGAGGCAGTTTCTGGATGCATTCTTCACACACACACTGACCTGAGGCAGCCTAAAGTAGCTGCAGCTGTAAATGTGACAGGCCACCATGGAAACCAAGTGACCACAGCTGCCTGAAGCAAAACAGTTTACCAGGAGATCATTTTACACACAAAAGTTCTGGGAGAAGTTCTACGCAGAAGTTCAAAGATCTAGATGTTTAAGATCTGGGTGAGTGATTTAGACACACAGAAAGTTCAGTATGTAACAGCAAACATGCAGGAGAAATGTGTGTGTAAAAACACCCACTGTGGTATAAGATCAATTTGTGATGCTAATTGGCCAGCAGAAATGTCAACCAAATATCCTCATTCTGTGCTGTGACCACCCTAACCTCTCTCCCCTACTTGTTACTGGGATGTTGAAAGCATCTGTTTAGGAAAGAGCCAATAGAGATTCTCTTATGTCATCTGTCACAGTGCTGCAGGATGCGATTGTGATGATAATTGGCAAGCCTGGATTTCTGGGATGCTATACCCAAAGTCCCAGTTATATCCCTTCTATGCCCACCCCAGGGCTGCCCTCTATGCCCACCACCAATTGGTTCTGTAAAGCTGGAAGCATGCAGTAATTGACCAGTGAATGTGTCTGTCAGTCTTTTGGATTGCTCCCCATCCTCCCTCTAACAACCTCCTTCCCCTTGCCGTGCCGTGCCAGGTGCCTGCCTCTGACTGGCACTGCATGCGCTGCTATTTATCTGAATAATGGTCTTCAAGGGGACAATGTCAATTGCTTATAGAATTGGGGCCCTTTATCAAATTGTTCTGTAGTTTGGCAGAGATGACAGGGATGGTGTGAAATCCATTCATGCCAAATGTCTTGTACACAGGATGGAATATAAAAATATTACAGCTGGAAATGCATTTTCAAGTTAATGTCTTATAACATCAGGACCCTTTGTGCAATCTTTCTAGAATTTGACAGGATTGGTAATCTTGGGAAGGGACATAACCTTCCCGGGTTTCATGCAAATGGGATGGAAGATAAACAAGTTATATCCAGGAATGTATATGCAGCTTTTCTTAAAATCACAATGTTCAATTGCTTATACAATCCTTTTATCCAATATTTCTGAAGTTCGGTACAATTTCCCTATGTTTCATCAGAATTGAAGAAGAAACAAAAACGTTATAGCCAGAAATGAATTTCAGTGTTTTTCCATTATTTAAAAAACTAAAATTCATTTTTGTTTCCATTATTATTATTTGTAGTTTTTGTTATTACAACAAAGAAGAAAACAAATTTTCATTTTCATCATAATAATGAAAACGAATTGCACACCCCTAGGAGATACAGATATTTCCTGCATCTTGCTATCAGTTACCGCTCAAAATTTCCACAGATTTTTTAATGGAAGTACCACTAAAGGGGAACTGGGTTCTAATTGAAGATACAAGGATTTCATAAAACATGAAAGATACATACAAACCTTCCTTTGTTCCCTCGCTGTTCTCCTTGCATTGCTTCTTGGCTCCTCAATTTCATACTTTTCAGTAAAAGAATCAAGAACTTCATAAAGATCTTCTGCTTGAGAAGGTTGAGGTAGATCACCAAATAAGATGGCACTAGCACGAATATCCTGACCATAAAACCTAAGGACAAACAAAACACAACCACCTGTACAAATACTTCTCAAAAAATTACACAAAAACGTTACTCTGGTGATCTTTTTCATTAACTAGCTTACAGTTTGACACAGTGCCTAATTATGCGCTATCATTCCCATGTTCTAATAAATATCACACTTGCCTTCTTATACTATGGACTACCAACCAAAGTATTGTGAAGGTTGTTGGCTCAGTATAAATCCCGAGTACTGAGTTATGTGAAAGGGAGATACTCCAGCCTATTATAATTTCCTCTTAATTTTAACAAATAATTATTTGTTCCAGCTCATGTGGAAGAGTATAGAATTCTCAGTCAAAGAGAGAATTGAAATTTTTTGTTACCAGAAATGTTGATCTTTGCACGAATTTCGGTTCTATCCGATATTTTGGTTCTCATTTCGATTTTGGTTATTTAGCACTGAAACTTTTCTAAGTTTCTTTTTTCCCAAGGGGAGAAAATCAATGCAAAAAGCCCGAAACGAGAACCGAAATTCCCAAAGAACCAAAAACAAAAAGACAACCCCAACTGAAATTGGTTTCTAGGTTACATCCCTATTAATCAGTCATAGGGTGTAAACAGATGAGGTGTTGCCCCATTTTTGCCCCCATGAACCTTGAATTCACCCGTTCGTCTGTCACATGGCTGCCAGATGATCACCCCAGGGCCACTAATCATGTTGTCATCCAATGACACCATGCAGGCAATGTGGGGAAAGGCAGGGTAATGCGCTGCCCTGTGGCCACCCTCTGTGTTAGGAGGGCCACAGGGTGCCTCCACAGCCACTGCTCAGCACCACAGAGTTACAGCTAACAGCCTAGGGCATCAGAGGAGCGACCACAACTCTATGGTGGTGGGAGTGTGGGCAGACCTCGGCAGGGAAAAACGCTTGCCTGTTAGTATTACTATGCAGCTTGACAGTTGCAGAGTTTTATAGTAAGATTTTTAAAAAAAACCTAATTCTCCTATCAGCATCTACGCCACTAAGATGAGAGATTTTAGTAATGAGAGGGATGCTTACGTAGGATGCTTTCAGACATTATGATTCCCAAAAGGGAACTCTAGTGGGAACACCACTGCCTTGTCTCTGGTGTGAAGAAATCCACTATGGACTATTATTGAGGTAACTGGTGGTAGAGGCAGCATGGAAAATTCAAGATGCCTCTACTGCTGATCACTTTGGTGATAACATGTGGGAGATGGTCCTTCAGGGCTTGGAGTAGGGCACATAAATTGTGACTGAAAATTGGTGGACCAAACCCGGGAGGCCTGTTCCCTTTTCTTAACTCTGATTCTTATCGGCGTAATTGGCAACAGGGGGTAGAGTCCCATTTGGCTACTTTGGGTCTACCTAAGGCCTATCTTTTATCTAGGGGCACAAGGTTAGCCTCAGTCGAGGTTGAGACCAGGTGGCGGGATTTAGCTTTGCAATCAGAATGGGGAAGAGTGAAGTTGTTGCTTCACATGTGTTATTACCCTAGCCTGGCCCCGGCAAATGATAAAATGGCCCAATATCTTCTATCTGACTGTTTGCCAAGGGGAAAATGGCTTTTTATGGCGGCACGCTTTAACGCATTGCCAACATACCTCCTGGAAGGCCACTTTGTTAAAATCCTGATCGATCAAAGATTGTGCCCATTTGATTGAATCTACTGAACACATGTCGATTAGGTGCCACCTATATGACAAACTCCAAGCTGCTCATATTCAGCCTTTTCTAGATCTCCATCGTAGCTGGTCCGACAATTTTGCAAGTTATTCCTTGCTTCGAGACAAAAAACAGGAAATAACCAAAATTACTATTGGATTTTTGACAGATGCCTTTGTTAGGCGTAAACTTTTTCTGAATTTTATCTCATCCATTTAGTGTAGGTTAACACCGAGTCTCGTAATGGCGTGGATTTTATTTAAGTATGGGCTATTGACCTTTGCATTTTGTATTGTATTTTGCTTTGCTGTTCTTAAATATGGCTATGACCTTGTGTCCACCAAATAAACTGATTACTTACTACTACATGTGGGAGAGATCCATTCCAGAGTCACGAAAAATGCCCTCACAAGATAAACTAGAGGCAAAGTGGTGGTGGTGCTGTCTTGTATGCAGCTGGCAATCACTGCAGGTGTTGTATGCTAAAAGCAATCTTAAAATTCTAATTGTCTTCCATTCATTTTTAAAAATTGAGTGTAATTTTTAAAGTTATTATGATAAAGCGCAAGAAACGTAATTTCTCATCATTTTAGTATATCTTAGAACCACTGGTTAAGTGGATTGTTTATTTTTTTGGGGAAAGGGAAAAGATTAAAGTCTTTATAGTTTTATCCTAATGCCTTAGTTAACAGTATTGCTGTTACATTTAAAAAGCAGTTGCCTAATAATTAAAGGGCCCTTGTATATGTATATTTATTGTTGTGATTGTCATCACTTTTTTTGAATTTATGAAACAATAGCACTGAAATTAAGAAAAATGGAAGTAAAACTTTCCAGTTTTGAGCGCCAGCTGTGAAAAAGTTATAAATTATGCACTTCAACTCATTTGATAAACCTAATCATAATCTCTACAATTAAATTTGTAATCATATCCATTTAACATGTTTTTATGTGTTGTAACCCTTCCTGAGACCTTGGGTAGGGTGGTGTATAAACCGCTTAAATAAAATATAAAATCTCCTTCAATATTAAGAAACTGGTTTGTGAGGGGTGATTTTATTTGAATTGATTGTGTTCAAAGCCATGCGCTCTGAGGGGTTGACTGTTGTTTAGCGTGCTGAGGGAACAGAAGGAAGCGGCTGTGACTCAGAACTCCTTGCCTTGATTAGGGAGCCTTGACTCGGTGGAGCTAACTTCTGATGACTCGGAGGCCCAAGGATCTAGGTATTCAGAAGGTGAGCTGCCACTGGGTGACAAGAGCTTGCAATGCAGGGTCCTGCGAACAGGGCTAGAACACAGGGGAGTTGCCTGGGAGTTAGCCATGGGAGGAAGCTTGCAGGGGTGACTCCGTTGATATGAGTTTGAGTAAGACCCCACTCTACTGACTGACATACTCACTTAGATGTTCCAGATTAAACTAGAGGCCCTTTTTAGTTGTATAACCCTTGAGAAGTGCTGTGGTAGTTAGCCCCAAAGCACGGAAGTAGCATTTGACCCCAGTTGACTAAATTCTTTATCTAAATCTCTAATCCAAAAGACTAAATCCCGGTTAACTAAATCCATAACCTAAAAGGCCCCAGAGCAGCTCAGGAAGATTAGCTCTTTCCTGTCTTAACTAGTTACAAAACTAGGTTTAAACATCCCCCAATTTAACAAAAACAAAAAAAAAAGGGAGGGGGGGAGAAGAGATGCAGACAGCAGTCCAGCAGCAGGATGGGGACTAGCCAGTCTTTTGTGCTGAGTGTAACGTGTATGATTATCTTCCTGTTGGGGAGAGGTCGTACGTGTGCACCCAGTGCAAACATCTCCTACCTCTCAGTAAATGGGTGTGGTCTCGGGAGGCTAGAGTTGCAGAACTGGAGGAGCCAAGGCAGACAGAGAGGTATATCGAGGGGTCCTTTAGGGACACAGTAGAGTAGTCCCACCTCCACTCTGGCAGCCTCTGTGCTGCCTTGGAGCAGAAAAGCCTCCAGGAAGGAAAGTATGAGACTGGAATAGTGGGAAGCGAATCTGTAGCTGGGACCTGCCTTCCAGGCGATGTGTTATTCCCTCACGCTGAGGATACATCTCCAGGGGGGTGTGCCCAGGGGTGTGGGAATAGGATGGCCGTGGTAGCTGGTAGTCCCATTATTAGAAATGTAGATATCTGGGTTGCTGGTGGCCGTGAGAACCGCATGGTAAATTGGCTGCCTTGTGCAAAGGTTGTGGACCTCATGTACCACCTAGACAGAATTTTAGAGGGGGATGGGGAGAAGCTGGCTGTCATGGGACATGTGGGTACCAATCACATAGGAAGATGTAGGAAGGAGTTTCTGGAGGCTAAATTTAGGCTTCTAGGTAGGGGACTGAAATCCAGAACCTCCAGGGTAGTATTCCAGAAATGCTCCCAGTTACACACAAAGGACTCCAGAAGCAGGTTGAGCTCCAGAGTCTCAATGTGTGTATGAGAAGATGTGTGTAGGGAGGAAGGCTTTAGATTCGTTAGCAACTGGGGGAACAAGGAGCCTATACTGATGGAACGAGCTCCACTTTGACCAGAACAGAACCCACCTGCTGGTGCTAAAAATGAAAAAGAACTTTGAAAACTGTTCTAACTAGAATGCGGGGGGGAAACTGACAGGCACTGAGGAGCCTGTGGTTCAGACCGAGGCATCTCCAAAGGATGCTATTAAATCAGGAAAATTAGAGTATCCTAATTTACAGAATAGGAAAGAAGATGAGGGAGCACAGGTAGAAATCTGCAGAAAAGACAAGCATAAATGTTTCCAAAATACCTGAAACAGTTACTTATAATGAGCAGACTAAGAATAAAATAAAAAGAACACAGTTAAGTATCTATATACAAATGCTAGAAGTCTAAAAAGTAAGATGGGAGACTTAGAGTGTATGGTACTAATGAAGACCTAAATAGTCATTTCAGAGACTGGGTAGAATGAGGATAACCAATGGGACATGGTAATATCAGGGTGCAAAATATATCAAAATGACAGAGTGGATCGAGTTGGTGGTGGGGTGGCTCTTATATGTTAAATCAAGCATTGAGTTGAGTAGGATTCAAATTTTACATGAAGGGAACTGTACCTTGAAACCTCTACGGATAGAAATTCCATGCGTAACGGGGACGTGGATAGCAGTGGGTCCATACTATCGTCCCCCTGTTCAGGATGTTGAGATTGACTATGAAATGCTAGCAGAGATTAGAAAGACTAAAGTTGGTAACATCATAATAATGGGTGATTTCAATTATCCTTATTATATTGACTGGGTGAATGTCTCTTCCAGGCATGATATGGAGGTAAAGTTTGTAGATGCCATAAATGACTGCTTCTTAGAGCAGCTGGTCCTGGAACCAGCAAGAAGAGCACCTACTTTGGATCTAGTTCTAAGGCCACTTTCAAACGAGGTGCTTAGATGTGCCTCCTGAGCCCCGCGTTCAGAGAAGAGCCATGTGGGGAGTGTTTACATGCTCCTTGCGCTACCGGAAGTGATGTGCTGCCCATTGTCGGAAGCAGCAGCGGTTTGAGACACGGGGCTTTGAAGAAGTACATTCTGAAAGCTTCACTTTTCAGGCTTTCAGAATAGACCTCTTCAAAGTCCCACATCTCCAGCCACTGCCGCCAACAGGCAGCACGTCACTGCCAGCAGCACAGGGAGCGTGTAAACACTCCCCCGCATGGCTTTTCTCTGAATGCGGGGCTCAGGAGGTGCTTCTAAGTGCCTCGTTTGAAATTAGCCTAAGTGGAGCACAGAACCTAGTGCAAGGAGTTACGGTGGTGGAGGCACTTGGTGATAGTGATCATAATATAATCACATTTGACATAAGGCTCTTTTCACAGAGACACTTTAACACTGATAAAATGGGTGTTACATTTTATTATACATGTTGCAGGGCACCCATAGCTCATACCTGCAGCCCTGCAATGTGTATAATAAAATGTAATAATCATTTTATCCATGTTAGAGTGTCTGTGTGAAAACTGAAAAGGGGCATAATTACTGGAGGAAGAATGGTAATAAAACTACCGCAGTAACATTTAAGTTTAAGAAGGGAGACTATGGTAAAATGAGAAAACTAGTTTGCAGGAAACTAAAAGGAGCAGTGGTGAGGATTAAACGTCTGCAAGAGGTGTGGAGACTATTTAAAAACACCATCTTGGAAGCCCAGATTAAATGTGTTCCACGTGTTAAAAAAGGTAGCAAGGGGACCAAACTCCTCCCAGCGTGACTAATTGGTCAGGTGAAGGAGGCTATCAGAGCCAAAAAGGCATCCTTTAAAAAAATTGAAAGCTAGTTCTAAAGAGGAAAATAGGAAAGATCATAAACACTGGCACATTAGATGTAAAACATTAATAAGGCAGGCCAAGAGATTTAAAATTTGGAGAGAGATTTAAAACCTTTTAAAACTACATCAGAAGCAAAAGGCCTGCTAGAGAGTCATTTGGGCCATTAGATGACCGGCGGTAAAACGGGCGCTCAGGGAGGATAAGGCCATTGAAAAGAAGATGAATGAATTCTTTGCTTTGGTCTTCACTACAGAGGATTTGGGAGAGCTACCCACTGTTCTGAAGGAACTGAAATATAAGATTACAAACCTACTACTGGTAATTTGTAACCTATTGGACAGGTCGCCGTGAGCACATTACACAGTGCTCCGATCTCTGCACTGGCTGCTGATAGTCTTCTGAGCCCAATTCAAAGTGTTGGTGCTCACCTATAAATCCCTACATGGTCTGAAGCCCCTCCTATCTGCGCGGCCACTTCACTTTCCACACCCTGGACCTATCCCTTCGGTCTACCGGGAGCACCCTTCTTGGTGTCCCCCGGGTGGCGGGGGGCTACAATCAAGAGGGTGTTCTCGGAGGCGGTGCCCAGGCTGTGGAACTCTCTTCCGGTGGAGGCCCAAGTGGCCCCAGACCTTGCCTCATTTTGGCAAGACCTGGCTGCTCTGCCAAGCCTTTGGTGAGGGAAGCAGGTGAAGGGGAGTGAGGGTGGGTGGGGAGAATGGGTTTTTTCTTTTCTTTTATGCCTCCCTTTTATGTATTTTATATATATTTTTAAATATTTTAATTTTTGTAAGCTGCCTTGAGCTGCCTAGGCAGGAGAGGCAGGATATAAATGGTGAAATAAATAGATAAATAAAATCTGCCACTGTTTCTGAGACTGGAGGGTAGCAAATGTAACTCCGATATTTAAAAAGAGCTCTAGAGGCGATCCTGGAAACTACAGACCCATGAGTCTGACATCAGTGCTGGGCAAAATGGTGGAAACTATTATTAAAAACAGTTACAGAATATATTGATACACACGGCTTAATGGGGAGAAGTCAACGTGGATTTAGCAAAGAGAAGTCATGTCTCACTAATCTATTGGAATTTTTTGAAGGTGTGAATAAGCACGTGGATAAGGGAGAGCTGGTCAATATAGCGTATCTCAATTTTCAGAAAGGTCCCTCATGAGAGAATATTGAGGAAATTAGAAATTCATGGGATAGAAGGCAGTGTCCTATTATGGATTGGTAACTGGTTAAAGGATAGGAGTAGGACTAAATAGTCCGTTTTCACAATGGAGAAAAGTAAACAGTGGAGTGCCCCAGGGATCTATGCTGAGACCGGTGTTGTTTAATGTATTCATTCATTAATGATCTGAAAAGGGGAGTAAGAAGTGAGGTGATCAAATTTGCAGATGACATCAAGTTACTCAAGGTAATTAAAACATGAGCAGAGTGTTAAGAATTACAGGGGGATCTTGTTAGACTGGGTGACTGAGCATCAAAATGGCAGATGAAATTTAATGTGAACAAGCTAGTTCTAAAGAGCTAGCAAAGTGATGCACATAGGGAAAAACAATCCAAACTTTATGTGCACAATGCTGGGTTCTAAGTTAGGAGTTCTAAATACGGTCCTATCAGGAAAAAGACCTTGGAAGCATTGTGGACAATGCATTGAAATCCACAGCTCAGTGTGTGGCGGCCGTCAAAAAAGCAAACGGAATGTTAGACATTATACATAAAGGGATAGAGAATAAAACTGAAAAAAAATCATAATGCAGCTATAATTTACGTCAAAAATTTTAAAAAAATATTTAAAAAAATAAATTAATAATGCCTCTCCTGAGGGAAATGGTGGGGTGCCCGGGTGAGTCTACAATGAAGCAGCTATTGCAAAACCCATGTAAAGAAACCATTGAAAAGATTGCTCAATTTTTATTTGGTGTTAATATTATTAAGGAGAAGCAGGGGAGTAGGTTGGGGGACTTTGCTTCTGTAAATGAGGAGGACTTGGGTCTTATTTGGTTCTGTTTTGTTTTTTCTATGTATTTTGTTGATTTTATTGTGTATGTTATCATCTCTTTATTTTGTTATGGCCAAAATGGCTAAACAAATAAACTTCTTATTATTATTAATGCAGCTATATAAATCTATGGTGCAACTGCACCCTGAATACTGTGTGCTGTTCTGGTCACCCCATCTCAAAAAAGATATAGTAAAAAATATAAAAGGTACAGAGAAGGGCAACAGAAATTATAAGGAATATGGAACTGCTCCCCTATGAAGAAATGCTGGATAGGTTGGGGCTCTTCAGCGTGGAGAAGAGACATCAGAGGGGATAAGATAGAAGTTCTTTAAAATCATGAGTGTTGTGGAACAAGTGAATAGTAAATGGTTATTTACCCGCTCTCTCAAATAGTAGTAGAACTAGGGGACACTCCATGAAACAGGTAGCAGATTTAAAACTAATAAACTATTTTTTTTCACTCTGCACACAATGAAGTTGTGCAATTTGTTGCCAGAAGATGTGGTCAAGGCCAGTAGTATAGCTGGGTGTAAGAAAGGGTTGGACACGTTTCTGAAGGTTAGATCCTTTAGCAGCTATTAGTCAGGTAGGTTTAGGGAATGTAACTTCTTACTGTTGGGAGCTGGGAGTGAACAATAGGGAATGGATCACCCCATTGTGACCTGTTGGGTATTTCTTCCAAGAGACTGAAATTGGCCACTGGAGGAGACAGGTGCTGGGCTCAATGGACCATTGGTCTGACCCACTATGGTGCTACTTATGTTAACTAGAGAATATTCTATCTGTTTTCCTCCTAACATAGTTTGAAGTACTTTCACAATGAAGTCTTCAAAATTGAATATATTATTGTTTATTGTACAACCACCCCTTCATCAATTGATTTGAACAAAACATTTTAATTCTGAATAGTACTTACTTGCTGTTAGTTTCCTTTCTTTCAATTAAACAGGTTCCTTCCAAAGATACGCCTGCAAACAAACCCCGTGATTTGCAGTAGGTATAGACAGCAGCAGAACTTCTCAAGGCAACATCACCTTCTAAATTTCTACAAGAAATAATATTGTGCATGATGTTTCTAAATACAGCAGTGCCACGTGAAAACAAGTTGACAATTGGATGTTATAGTTTTACTAGGGCTGAAATGAGATTTTGCAAAAATGGGAATTCCCACTGAAATCCTGATTCCCAATACCCTCTCGGTTGAATAAATAATCTCTCAGTACTATGTAATGTCTTGATCAACATTTTGTTTCTCAATTTACCAGTAATTTGCTTACCAGGATCCTGTTTACCCAATTGTCATTTACCATTTTGGTAATATGCAATTCAGCTGCAGATTAGTCAAAACAAAGGGAACAATATATAACAACGTTTCTGATTGGAGGCACTGAAAAGGAGGCACTTAAAAAAACAAACAAACCTGTATTTGGGCAGGCAGGGAGGGGTCGGGGCTATGGGGTGTGCTATTTGTATAGTGACTGGCTCAGAAATGCAAAAACAACATACAGATAGAAACCTGGATGTAAAACTGTACCCTCGGCAATGTGCTAAGTGGTAAATAAATGGTACACGGTAAACGGAAAGTTGGTAAACTAGGATAGTTTCTCACAGTACTGTGAGAATCGAGAAATCGTATTGGTATCAGGAAATGATCAGGAAATTGATCCTGGTTCCTGAGATGGCAAAACTGCTTGCGAATAAAAATTTTGCTGCTCATTTCAGCACTAAATTTTGCCAGTAACTTTGATTATGATCATTATCCAGGCGCGGGAGTGTCTGGATAGTTAAGGCAAAACACAATCTCCAGTTATAAAACATGAACATTCTATTGCTTATAAAAATCAAGATGATTTATAGTATCATGAAATTTGGCATGTAAGATCACTTGGGGGAGAGGTTGAAGCGGTCTCAATTAAATAAATGTCTCAATCTGTCTCAATCAGATAAATCAAGCTGTCTCAATCAGATAAATCAGATTTAAAACGGCCAAGATACAGAAGTTGAGAAATCAGAGGCGGAGGAGCAGTTTTGTGGGTTTTTCTGACCGTCTCATATTGATCAGCCTAGGGCTTTTATTAGTTGAGTGTCATGTGCTGAAACCCTTTTTACAAAATTCAAGCCCGGGGGGTGAGAGTGCCATTTTAAAAAAACAAAACCCTATACTACTTTTAAAGTCAATAGAAGTTCAAGTTCCCATTTTATCCTATGGAAAGAATGCACACCTGAACTTGATGCAACACATGCACAGTGGGGTCTGTTGGCCAGCAGACATGCTCTCTATTCGTGAAATCATGTTGCAGATGTTCTCAGCCTCCATTTAAGTCAGGGCAAACAGAAGATCAGTGCCTATGATCAAGGCTGACTTGATCAATGGGTTGATTGAGTGCCAGTCAATTACAGCTTGCTCAAGACGTTCCCCTCTATGAACGTTCTGGCGGCAGAGGCTTCCATTGATGAGCACTGCTAGAAATGTCCTGGCTGCGGAGGCTTCTATTGACCAGAACTGAGATTGTACTGTTACTTTAACACACTCGCTATCTGTGAAATCACGCTGCAGCTGTTCTCGGCGATGTTATTTAAATTGTGGAAAACAGAAGCTCAGTGCCAGTGATCAAGCTGACTTAGCATAGCTCTCTAACATCTCTATTTGGATGTCTCGCCACCGCCAACTCAAGCCTAATATGACCAAGACTGAACTCCTCATCTTCCCCACAAAATGTTCCCCCTCTACTTCCTTCTCAGTTTCAGTTGAGGGTGTCACCATCCAGCCTGTCCCTCAGGCATGTAGTCTGGGATTCATCTTTGATTTCTCCCTCTCCTTTATGCCTCAGATCCTGGCTGTTGTAGAATCCGGCCACTTTTCCCTGTATAATATTGCTAAAATCCAGCCCCGCCTTACTGTTGCCACTGCAAAAACCCTAGTCATCTCTCGCCTTGACTGCTGTAATTTCCTCCTTACTGGTGGGTCACCTGCTCTGAACTCATCCCCTTTATCTGTTGAATGCTCTGCTGCCAAAGACATCCACGATTGCCATTGCTTCGACCACATGCAGCCCCTCCTTCTTTGCCCTAAACTGGCTCTTTCTATGGGAATACATTCAGCACAAGCTCATCTTCACCTTCCAGGCTCTTCGTGGCCTTGCTCCCCCATCTCTCTCTACTCTTGTATTGTGTCGCATTCCTGCCTGAGAGTTTCGCTCCTCCTCTGCCCACACCCTCACCTGCTTGCAACTCCCCTGATCTTTTAAACGTCTTTGCCTCTTCTTTCTTGCTGCCCCCCAGGCCTGGAACTCCCTCCCTGGATACATTCATTCTGCTCCCTCCCTCCCAACTTTCAAATCCCTCCTGAAAACCTACCTCGTCCATCAGGCTTTCCCAGGCTCGTCATAAGTGAAACTGCATCCTCCTCCCTCCCTCCCTCAGAATCTCTTCCCTGTAACTAAATGAAACACGTTCACCTGCATCTTCTCAAACCCATTAATGTATCCTTGTGTATCCCGATGCTCACCTACTGGCTGTAAAGTGCCAGGTACACTCCGGGCGCAATAAATAAATAAATAAATAAATAAATAAAATCTACTTTTCCTAAAATGCCCGAACAACATATGCCTCAATTTCCTCTATCTTTGAATGCAGTTCTGTGCAGCTTGGAGTTTTAAATAAGGAAGACAATTCACACTGTTACTCATTTATAAGCTCATGTACACAAAGAAGTTTAACACAGGAAAGATGAATGGTACCAAAAACCCAACAAATATCCTTTTTGGGTTTTAACACTTGGTTTCAGCCCCTGACACTCCGGTTCAGGAGGTCATTGTTCCTGGGGCTGGTCAGGATTTATGCCTGGGAGACAGTTATACCCCCAACCTTTCTGGTTATTCCCAAGATGAATAGAGATTCCCAGCCTCAGAGGGCAATCCTCTCCAATTAAAGTCAGTCGGAGCGGAGCCATGTACTTTAATGAGTACAGAAAGTATTGTCCAACAAATTATATTAGTGCAATGAGAAGGGTTGCAAAGTTGTTTCAATCATTTCTAACAGTTGTTATAGCCTTAATATTATAGCTCCTAGGAGTAATAAAAAGCACAAAGTGCATCTTCTAAAAAGGGTGTATGCAAATTTTTACAAAAATTTGATAAGATTAGAGTCAGCTACAGCTGACAAAAGGTAATGAGGGTGGATATTTTCCCTGAGCCATTAACTCACTGAGATGCTGTAACTAGAACTGAACCCTTAAAAACGGGCATGCCCACTGAAAATATGGTACCTAACAACTCAATTTACTGCCCAACGGGCTGCCCGATACTTCGAGTTACCAAATCGGTTCCTGGGTTACCAATTCTGAGTTCCCTAACATTACTGCAATTCCCTTTTGTGCAATTCCCATTTGTGCACATTTTCACTCTGCACAATATTTGTCTGTCTCTATTCTATATTGTCTAACAGAGGATGTGTGAAATGGATGACTCACAGATGGTACGAAATATTGGCTCTTTTGGCTGTATGACTGGGGTAGGGGTGGGCCTAAACTATTTCCAGCTAGGAAGCTTTTATTCTCAGACACTGGAGGTGGGTCTTAGGGATTCGGACAGATCCATAATGATCAAATCAAACCAAAACTGTGCTGAGAAACACCATTTGCATTTCAGTTTAGTTTGCTGACCTGATTTTTTGCTGAACAGTCAGGAAAACTGCAGTGCCACCTCTCACGACCTGTTCCAAGTTAAACTCTCCCCAGTGAGAGTCTCTCTCTCTGCCCCAGTTACCCTAACCAGGTATGGAGATGTAATAAGCAGCCGACACCACAGCTGGGGAGAGTTTAACTTGGAGTGGGGTGTGAGGTGACACTGCAGTTTTCTTGGTTGCATTGACAGACACACTGGACGTATCCCCTTCCCTAGAACGTCCCGCTCCCTGCACAGTGCGTGAACTGCACTAGTTTACCCAAACATTTCACCCAGAAGATGAACCGGAACCGTCTTGTTTTCCGGGGCCTGGAGCGGCCTCTGCGGTTGGCCAAGGGTGCCTTCTTGGTGTCTTTAGGTATCCTGGGAGCAACTCTGGAGAAGATGTTCTCGGTGGCCACACCTAGGCTGTGGAACTCCCTCCCGGAGGAGGCCCAGTTGGCTCCGGACCTTACTTGCTTTCGACGAAGATGTAAGACCTGGCTGTTCTGCCAGGTATTTGGTGAGGGTGGGATGGGTTAGGGTGGTGGGGGCTGATTATTCCCCCTCAGTATTAGCGTAATTTTAATGTAGTGTTTTAATCTATTTTTACTGGTGTATTTTTGTATTCTGTGTTGTTCTTGTTAGCTGTCTCGATCTACTGGGAGCAGAAGAGGCGGGATATAAGATAGATAGATAGAAAATGGGACCTTGATTTGATGTGCAAGGCGTGTGGCGTACGCACAAAAGAGAGAAAAATCAGGTCAGCAATCAGCAGCATTCTCCTGCCTCCACCATCTAAATGCTTACAACCTAGAGAAACAAAATGGAGGGCACTGTCCTTTTATACTCAAAGTAGGGGTGAGGCATGGGGGAATAAAAAGTGATTGGCTAAAGTGTAGAAACGAAGCAACAGACAGGAACCTGGAAACAGTAAATCAGTAACAGTAAACAGTAGATATTGGTATGTCGGTAAATTCTGGTATATTGGTAACTTGGAAAATTGGGTCAGACAATTAGGTGCCAGACTCAGTAATCGACCACTTGATCTCAATATTGCCCAAAATGTCAGTTGGTTTTGACCTATAAAGCCCTATACGGCTTGGGCTCCACTTATCTGTGGGATCGCCTCACCCCCCAGGTCCTGGATCGGCCCCTGCAGTTGGCCAGGGCGCTTTCCTCAGGATCCCCCAAGTGTCTCGAGTGTTGACGATGAGGAGGGTGTTTTTGGTGGCCTCACCACAGCTGCAGGCTTCCTCCCGACGGAGGTCTGCCTAGCCTCAAGCCTTCCTTCTTGCCATAGACAGTGTAAGACCTGGCTGTTCCGCTGGGCCTTTGGCGTAGGAGATGGGTAAGGGGGGTGGGGTGGGGGGGGGTTATACTCTGCCATGAGTTCATGTATTGTTTTTACTATTAATNCTGTTCCGCTGGGCCTTTGGCGTAGGAGATGGGTAAGGGGGGTGGGGTGGGGGGGGGGTTATACTCTGCCATGAGTTCATGTATTGTTTTTACTATTAATTTTATATTGTTGTTTATACTGGTTTTATTGGTATTTGATATTTTGTGTTTTTATTGTGTTGTAAGTCACCCCGAGCTGCAGTAGCAGGAGGGGGTGGTCTAGAAATTTTAAAAAAAAATTAATCAATCAATAAGGTGCCTTATAGTGCCAAAAAATTGCAGGTATTGCCCACGGGTACTCAAATGTACTCAGCTGTAACTCCATCACTCCAGCATCAAAGCAAAGAGTGACCCCACCCCCCCAATAAGATTGCAAATTTTGAATATTCTTAGCAGTTTAAAAGTTTGAATGTGTGGGGTTTTTAAATGAGGATAAGTTCCCACCTTAACTATACTGCAAACTTGCACTGCAGTACAGTTTGCAAATAAACCCAGGTGATCTCAACTTCCTTGACTACCACAAAGTGTTAGCAAACAATTCTTCTCCTTGCCTACCACACGGTAAACTTTCAAATCTAATTGCTCCTAGCCCTGTCTCTCATCCCAGGTGAAGCATTCTGAAGCAGAGACAGTCAGTACAAAACAAAGAGAGATTTAGTAACTCATTTGCATTTACAAGCAATCTCCAAAGGTAAAAGTTCCACAATATCATAAAGAAGGAGTAGAAGGTCAGAACCCATGTAATCCCACAAAAAAAATTGCCCTTGAACTGAGAAATCAGCTGTCTAACATCATGATTCAACATCTGTCTAAGAGGAGATGACAGGAGAGAGGTTTTGAGCTGCGATTTCTCCCATTCACATTTGCCACAATCAACAGTCAAAGCCACCAAAGAATCTAAATACAGTAGCACGATACAAGATTAGTAAATTAAAAACCCTTTCCGGTTTCGCAGATAAGTTACGGAATAGTTACAAATTTCATCAAGCACTAACAGGCACGTGAATTTTAAGTTAAGGCAGGAATTAAGGCAGCAGAGGGGGGACGTGAACATTAACTTCAGTGCCATCAAATCAGGCAAACACGTCTACCCTGATACATGCCTTAATTTTCATGGCATGAAAGCAATGCAAATGTTCTACACTTCCACATATTGTGTACCCTTCCACATGCTCCATGCATGCACACTTTTAGTCTGCGTTTGCTTCTAGGGAGCAACCCTGTTGGTGGGGACACAATGGGATGACCTAGGTATATGAACTCATGGGGAAAAGAGGTGTGGAGAACTGGCTCCAAGGATCCCATGGTCAACAGACAAGCGAGGTGCAGACAAGATAGAAAGGGCAATTGGGATTCTTACCTGTGAATTGCCCTTCTGTAGCCTTCTAGGGAGTTTATTCGGACCTAGGGAGCGTTCTCCCTCTTGACCACTAGGAGGCAGCACAGACTTTCGACTGGGCATGCGTAGGGAGAGCGCGCCCTCGCTTCCCCAGGAGTACCCCAGCCGAAGAACTGGAGCTGAAATACAAAAGAAACTTTTCCCCGAAACTTCGGGGGTTAACACCACGGAATCCCCAATTGGGGCTGAAGCAATAACAGCTTTAACAGATTACATTTAAAACAGCCCGGGCGGGTCGAATAAACTCCCTAGAAGGCTACAGAAGGGCAATTCACAGGTAAGAATCCCAATTGCCCTTTCTATAGCCTTCGGTCCGTTTATTCGGACCTAGGGAGGTAACATAGCAGTAATGTTTATTCGGACGGGGAGGGACAGCACGTTCAAGAAATCCCCTACCCCTTGGAGGATCCGCCTTCCACCGGCGGCCTCTGCGGATTGTTGTAAAGCATTATATAATGCCTAGTAAAGGTATGCCGGCTCTTTCAGCCAGCCGCCTTACAACTGTCAGTTAAAGGGGCCCTGGAGAGGAGGGCCGAACTAGTAGCCGGCCTTCGAGTCGAGTGGGCCAGAATCGGTTAGGAGGCGGTAGGCCAGAGGCCCTGGAAGCCTCGGCAAAACAGGACTATATCCAACCGGCCAGGACTGACTGCGACACCTTTGCGCCCCCGTGGCGGGGATGATAACTGACTAACAACTAGAAGCTCGTCTGAACGGTGCCGACCACAGCAGATAAATTTTTTAAGGCTCTGCGCACGTCCAGGTTGTGCCACAGCTTTTCTAATGCGTGGCGAGGACGAGGGCCAAAAGAAGGCAGGACCCTATCCTGTGACATATAGAAAATAGAGGAGACCCTAGGTAAAAGGGTCGGTTTAAGAATTCAAGCTGGCCCGGCCCGGGGCATTTACCACACGCCCCGCAGTGACTTGACAGCGCCTTGGACTCGAACCCAGGGCCTAAGGCCTTCTGGAGACAGCGTCTTACACCTAGAGCCTCCACGGCCGGCTTTTAAACGAAGGAACCCCGACTCCCGGCTGAAGAAGCAGAGGGCAGGGTCAGCTGATAAGGCCCCCCGCTCAGAGAGACGTTTTGCTGTGGTAATAGCTATCAGGAAAACCACCTTGATGGACATATAAAACAACGAGACCTGATGCAGCGGCTCAGAGGGAGAGCCAGTGAGAACGTTAAGCCCCAGGTACAAATTCCAGGGGAGAGATTAACCCAGCGGCCCTCATAAACTGCCAGACGTGGGGATGGGGTGACCCCTTAGGTTTGCCTGATGCCCCTATAATGCTATGTTATAGCTGGTACCTGTCTACTCAGGGTGTTAGGGCGGAGCCCCCTATCAAGCCCCGCTTGGGGGAACAGTAAAACCTGAGGGATTTAGGGAGACCACGGAGGGATTTGCCTAGGCTCGCCCCAACCCACAAACACCCGCCAGTTGCACAGGTCTATGCGCCGGGTAGATTTTCGCTTGGCCGCTACCAGGGCGTGTATTACAGAAGCCAAATAGCCCAGCCCCTGAAGGGCTAGGGCTTCAACAGCCAAGCTGTTAACTTCAGAAATTACCGCTTCTGGTAAGTTAGGGGCCCCTGCGACCGAAGGCCGTGGGTGACCGGCGGGTAGAGGGTGTTTCCGTGAGACAGATGGAGCAAGCCCGGAAACCAGGTCCGGCGAAGCCAAAATGGTTCACACTTATGGCTGTGGCCTGCAGAGGCTTGCACTTGGGAATTGACCGGCTGATCAGGGGACAAGGTGGAAAGCGTACAGGAGCCGCTGAGGCCACTGATAGGGAGAACAGGCTGAGGGTTCCAGGCGAAAAAGCGGGGTAGCTTGTGGTTGGTCGGAGAGGCGAACAGGTCTAGTAACGGCGAGCCGAATGCCCCTCTGACCAGGTGAAAGGCCGCCTGGCTCCGCAACCACTCTCCCGGGACCAGCGTCTGCCGGCTCAACCAGTCTGCGTCGACGTTGCCTGTCCCCTTAAGATGAAGGGCTGATAGGGAGACCAGGCGCTGATCCGTCCAATTGACTAGACGGGATGCTTCCCTGTGGAGCGTCCCTGAGCACGATCCGCCCTGATGATTGACGCAGGCCATCGCACTGGAGTTGTCCGTGAACCCCAGGACGGGACACCCCTTCAGGATCGGCAGGAATTTGATGAGCGCCCAGCGAAATGGCTCGTAGCTCCAGCCAGTTGATGCTGTTGGTGGCTGCTGTGGGTGACCAAGACCCCTGTGCCCGGTTGAAACAGAGGTGCGATCCCCATCCGGAGGGGGTGGCATCCATCTGAAGAATCGAGCAATGGCGCTCGGCACCGGCAAGGTCATTGGAACCTTGCTGATAAGCCGTAGGTGCCAATGCCGGAGCAACCGTTGCAGCGGACGAGCGTGAAAGCAAGCCCATTGCAGGTGCCAGGTGCATGAGATCCTGGATCCCGACAGGGAGGTCGGAGACCGGAGAGACGCTTGCGCTCGGATGTAAACTATAAGGGCCCTGATCTTGCTTTGACGAACGGGGGGCATGAATATTCGGTTCAGCTAGGTGTCGAATATTACCCCCAGGTGCTCCAGTCGTTGGGCGGGTTCGAGGAGGCTCTTGGCACGATTGAATTGGCAGCTGTGGCTGTCCAGTAGTAACTGGTGCGCAGCAGGTGAAGTCAGGCCCGTTCGTCGACCACTGTCGAACCAGGATGCCATCGAGGTAGGGAAAAATCGACATGCCCCCGAGACGCAGGGTTGCCATAAGTGGTATGAACATCGTCGTAAATGGCCATGGGCGTGCAAGGCCGGATGGAAGGGCCGGGTACTGCCCGTGCTGGGCGTCGGATGCAGAGCGGAGCCAATGGCGGTAGCATAGCTCGTCGCCCTTTGACATGGCGAGGGAGATGGATGCAAAGGTTCCCCTCTTGAACTTTGGACGCTTGACCCAACTGTTCCGCCCTTCTCCACCTTTCTTCTGAACCAGAAACAAAAGAGAGTAAGCCCTTTCCCCTGCTCGATAGATGGTACCCTCTGTATGGCCCCCATGGCTTCGAGCCTGTGTAATTCTGCCAGCAGTGCCCTGTGTTTGTTGGGGATGCGTGGCACGGGAGACCTACGAGAGTACTGCTTTGGATAAGAGCTGAGCTCTATGGGGTACACCCCCCCTACTGTCTGTAGGGCCCAGGCATCCGAAACGGTTAGACTCCCCTGCTTCACAAAGTGAAGGAGCCTTCCTCCCAAGCGGCCGGAGTCGTGGGAGGAATAGCCTAAGGAGACAGGAGTCCTGCGAGCGGGCAGGGGACTGGACCACTTAAAGGAGGACGATTGGTAAGCCAGGCCTGTTGGGTTTTGCCCCGCGCCCTCTCTGCCCTCTACTGGTTGTACCAGGGGGTATAAAAGAGTAGGGACGCTTGTAGCCATGATTCGGCCTATGAAAGGGGCGAAAAGGTCTTGTTCAGCGCTGGGCCAAAACGCCTACGGCCCCTAAAGTTGCCGTGGACCTGGAGATTTTTGCATGCAAGGCAACTCACCCCTGTCGGCGGAGCATCCATCCAAAAGGCATGGGTGACATTCGCCGCCAGTTTGCGTGACAGAGATTCAGAAATGGCTCGGGTCTGGGTTTTGCGCAGCCCACTTTCAGCACCCCTATCCGTAGGATCCCTCGGGAGAAGGTCCTCAGAGGATGGAAACCCTGACTGGCAGGCTAGGGAGGCGGCAGCTGAGTCCACCTCTGGTGGCGTGAATAGAATCACCCTGCTTCGTAAGGCAGTAAAGTGCTTGCTTGGTTTTAGCCTGCTGAGCCGCTTTGTGGGATGCGTCCCTTGGGCGCTAATGATTTTTTCAAAGGGCTGGCCAGCACAACCCCCGTCTTGCCCCTATTGTTTCGGGATGTATTCCCTCTCAGAGTCCTCCTCCGCTGGGGAAGAATCAGACTCACCCTCTATTCGAGAGCGTGGGGTGGCATGAAGTCCCTTTGGCCCTCTTCCGGTGCTGAGGGTCTTGATAAGAAGGGAGCTCTGTGCCCCCACTGAGTAACCATTCCAAGGGCCCACATACTCCCCAGAGGAACCAGGCTCTGAACTCGTGGTTTCTAAAGTCAAGGTTAGCCCTTAACTCACAAGTCCAGCCGGTCCCACTCCCCCGCAGGGACACTGCTCCTCATCTGGCGAGGAATGATCTTCCTCCCTTTCAGAGCCCTCTGAGGGCGAAGCTGGCCTAGGAGGAAGAGTCACTCCTGCCCTGGGATCTGCGCTTCTTACGCATGGGCTGTGGGGGGGGCTCTGAGTGGACCTGGGGAGGAGGATTCTGCCAACTCTCCTTCCGCTGAAGGGGCATCCTCCAAAATGTCCCAGAGGGAAGGGCCCTGTGGTTTAGCAGGGGCTTTTCGCTTCCCCTTGCTAGCCCTCTTAAAGGCTCCCATAAATGAGGCCTTGGGGGAAGGGGGCTTCAGTTTTTGTTGAGGGTGTAGTCCTGAGGGCAGCAAAGCACCAGTTCTAGCACCCAGGGCTGGCACAAATCCCACCGGAGGGAATGGGCCTTTGCAGCCATGCTAAGAGCACACCCTAGCAAGGACTGTGCTCCTCGTGCAAGTGACTGAAGACTAAGAGTGCTCACGTGGAGCCTATGAAACTCTTCTGCCCAGGGAGCCTCACTTACTTGCGAGGAGGCAGAGGAGTCTGCCTCCTCCCGTACCTCCATTTCCTGTCGGATTGGTGGGGCACCCTTCCCCCTCCTGGGCACGTGGCTCCTCTGCTGCCTCGTGGGGGCCGCGGCCTGGGCCCGGTGCTCCCTCGCAGGTTCACTTCCCAGCCCAGCGTTAGCTTTGCCGCTCGCTGCGCGGCAGCTCTGCGGATCTTGGCAATCTCAGCCATGTCCGACTGGCCAAAAGGGTCGTGCGTACCCCGCTGGGGTCGAACGCCACAAGCTGGGTCCCAGGGCCGTACCAGCAGGCCGGCACCGGAACGAGGCGAGCAGCCCTCTTTAAATCCAAAGGACTGCGAGGAGTCCCGTTCCTGCTGCGCTTGCAGGCTGGTCTAACTCTAATTACTAACCCTAACCCCCCCCCATCTCAGAAGGAGAGCAAGGGAGGCACGAAAGTCCGTTGGGGGTGCAGAGCCCCTGCGCTGCACTTCCTAACAGTTCAGAGGCAGACTTTCGACTGGGGAAGTGAGGGCGCGCTCTCCCTACGCATGCCCAGTCGAAAGTCTGTGCTGCCTCCTAGTGGTCAAGAGGGAGAACGCTCCCTAGGTCCGAATAAACGGACCGAAGGCTATAGAAGCACTGCTTTAAAGGCTGCTGCAACCCATTGAAAACCTAGTATGCTCCACTCCCCTTAAGGGAGAGCTTCTACCTTGTCTGCTACTCAATTGTCTGCTAATCATGGGATCCTTGCTGCCAGTTTTCCACACTTATGTTTCCTTGGGTTCCAATACCTAGGTTTAGGTATTTCCCCCATTTTTGTGGAATACAATGCAATGTTCTAATTTTGTTCTGCTGTCGGCATTGTAATGCTGAACAGTGTAACCCTTTTGGCAAGTGAAACATAAGGTAACGTTCTGAATTACACCAAAAGAGGGTGTGTGACCCTAGCTGTGCAGATCTATGAATCATATAGGATTTAGAATCAAATAGTATTTTAAAACTGCAGTAGTCAAGGTGAGAGATGACTAGAACATGACCTATGGTTTTTGGGGTGGCAACAGTAAGGCAGGGCCGTATTTTAGCAATACAAAGCTTTTACAAAGCGAAGTGACATGATTTAACAGCAGCCTGGATAGGAGGAGAGGTAGGAGTCAAATATTAATCCCAGGCTGTGTCTGAGGGATGGGCTGGATGGTGTCTTCTTCAGTGGAAAAATTGTGAGGGAAGTCAAAAAGCTGTCATGTTATCACAACATCTTAGCACTACAACAGAGAAAAGCCACCTCCTGTTTGCCTTTTTGTCATATTCATGCATGCATTATATGTTGAATAAATAAAAGACAGCAAGGTTAATCTGATTTCTTGTTTTTCTTCTGTCCTGCTTTTTGCTGTTTATATTAAAGCACATTACCCCTAGCCCTATCCTCTGTGTCCAGAGAAAAAAAACCTGGATACCACTTTGCTTGTAGGAGCTTTTTACGTATTTTTAAATGGTAACATGTCTCCCACCTTCATAAACAGAAACGTATAATATGTCTTTACCTGTGCAGGGTTTCTGAGCTGTGTACTATTTCTCTCCTCCCCCACCTCCATATTTTTCTTCTTTACATATTCATGCATGAACAAACATGGACAATGGGCGCACATGCAACCCCTCACTCACTGCCCCCCCCAACCACACACACACTCACTCTCCCCCTCCAATTGGACACACACACACTTCCCCTCACTCTTTCCCTCCCCAACCAGACACACAGGCCGCTTTCACACGGCTGGCCCCACGCACCACTGGGTGTGCATCAGTGAAAACAGGTCGGTGGTGGGTGGGAGGATGGGCGTGTGCCAGGTGTGCACCCATGTGAACACCATGGGTGGTGGGTGTTTGTGCGTGCATGCTCCCGGCACACACACACCTACACCCATCACCCACCCATCTCCACCTGTAAAACCGGAGAAGACCCCATGGGCAGAGATGGCTGGAGGTGAGTGTGTGTCTGTGTAAAAGGCCAGCCACCCACCACGTCAGCACACCTATCCCCCCCATTCACCTCCGTCCATGTGAAAACTGCCACACACACACACACACACACACACACTTCCTCACTTATTCCCCCACAACCCCCCCTCACTCACTCACTCCCCCCGAAGCAGACACACTCAGTGAGTGTTGGGTAGTGCCAACGTATCTCCCCAAAGAATGAAAACCAGAGAAAGAAAAAAGATATATACTCTTGTCTGTTGGTCAACTTTTGACTGAGAAAACACTTAACCATCCTGCAAGCCCACGGTAAAACTTTAACAACAGTTCCAGTGGTTAGGCCACTGATGGTGAAAAGTGAAGGCTCACAGCGAGGGAGGGAAGGCAGTGGCTACTGCTATAACATAAGCATGATTGACTTGCTTCTTTGCAAAACCTCCAAGGATGAACTTCGGTCACTGGCAAAAGTGTCTGGACGGCCCTCTGTGTTGAAGATAGCCTATGTTGCTTCAGTTGTGTGTATGTGTGAGTAGGGGGAGCCAGAGCCACTGTTTAGGAAGTTTGACATGTTCTTGCATGCAGGGAAGGTGGACACGGTGCTCCCTGTACTCCACCCACCCCCCAAGCAGAAACACAAGCATCCCCCTTATTCACTCCACCTCAACCAGATGCACCCCTCCATTCACTGACCAGCAACTGTGCACACACTTTCCCCCGCCCCCGCACTCACTGTCTCCTCCCCCTCCGCCCCAGGGATCATTCTTACTGCTGCCAGTCCCAAGCTAACACCTGCCCACTCCCCTGCCTGTTGCTGCTGCTGGCTCTAACTGTAACTTTCAAAGCCCCCGGGCCATTGGGCCATGCAGCAGCGCGTGCTGGGGCCGCCGACATGCTTTCTAGCTAGCCTGCTAGGACTGCACTTCCCAGCATGCCAAGGTATGAAACATGGCAGCAGCTCCATGACCGGCACCACAGGGGGCTTTGAAAGTTATAATGGCGGTGGCAGCAGCATCAGGTGAGCAGGGAGCAGCGGCCTGGGGCTTGCACAGCATGACTGCGGCTGATGGCAGCAATGGTGAGGATGTTTCGTTGTGGGTAGGAGACAGTGAGTCAGGGACAGAGACAAGCGAGCAGGCAGGACAAGTGGGTGAGCAAGTGGCAAGTGGACAGGCAGGCACACGGGAGGGTGGAGGTGGTGGTGTTAGCTCCTCCTCCCCCCCCACCCCCCGGCTGCTGCCAAGGTAGCAAGAGACAACTGGGTGACCAAGCAGGTGCATGGGTGGTCGGCTGGGGGGCAGCGTTAGTGCTCCCCTCTCCTAGGCTGCTGTTGAGGGGGGCTTGAACTACTACCGGCAGCTGTACGAGGCACAGGAAAAACTCCAGTCCAAACAGATGGATGGAATACTTGTCAATACATTATTTTAAACTGAATTTTAAAAGATTCCACATGACTACAAATACAGAAGACACTACAGCTCCAATCCTGATGTAAGCAGCCTTATATTCTTTTTTTCTGCACGCATAGGTCCCACCCATCCCTTTTCAAAACAGTCGTACCTTTTTGTTTGAATGATGTCAAAGCAAGACAGTTTTTACTATAAATAAATAAATGAAATAAAATGTATGATCTCATTTACAAGAGGGTTCTGGGAAGACTACTTTAAACAGTACTCACCTCCCCAAAGGTCCAATTGCTACTGTAACATTTCCTCCAAGTGTAAGATTGCCACCTTTTGCAAAAGCTTCAATTGCTTTATCGTGGTTCAGTATTACCACCAGATCGGACACCTAGCAACCAGTGAAACACACAAACAAACCTATTTTGGTGTTTGGAAAAAAAAAAAAGCACTTAAGAACTTAAATATGCAAATCTGTTAATCTAGAGGAGAGCATGGTTGCCATGTTGACCCCAAAAGTAATAGGCGAGACAAAGTAGTTCAGATGTTATTGGTCTTTTATTAGACCAATTTATGTTGGTGAGTGTGCACAAGCTTTCAGGCCATATATAATTATAAAATGAAAGGCTACTTTGCTTGAAATGCTAACAACCAATGCCCACACCTGAACTTCTCCCACTACTGACTCCCTAACGTTGGGTATTTTGCACAGGCTCATTTATAGGTGGTTACACTTCATATCTGAAGTATCAGCACCCTCCCTAGTATTGTTTTCATGTATACATACCTGCCTTGCATTGCTCAGTCTTTAGTTCTGACTTGTTACCAGCCTAAGGAGGATCTTTTTATAACCTGAAAACTTGCACGCATACTCACCCAGAGATATTGGTCCAATAAAAGATCTAATTTAATCTACTTTGGCCCCAACCTGTTGATCAGCAAACAAGGTAGCATTGAAAACATTTCCTGGTATTAATCAACAGCACAATATCTTTTCAGATAAAAAAAATAATTCAAAGTTATGAAACCCAGCAATAATAATTGACTTCATTACTCAATTCTGGTATACAGAACTAAAATACAGTAAGTGCATGCTGTAAACTTGCATACTCTCACCCACAGAAGTTGGTCCAATAAAAGATATTATTTGAGCTACTTTATCTCCAACTGGAGCAGAGACTACTTTGAGTAATGTCAGCATCCAATAGTATTTAAATATTTTACACTTACATAATGGAAGAATGTAACCCTGGTCTGCTGCAATCTTGGTTATAAAACAAATGAATGAAAACATACAAATATTCAGACATCTAAAAGCAACAGCTATATGAATTAGTACCTGGAAACAACTAAGGTGTACTAGAAAAGACACTTAATTGGATTTTTACCACTCCCACACAGTGCTTTCAATTAAAGAAAATTGATATTTATTTATTCAAATTTCTACCCCGCCCTATCCCTAAGGCTCAGGGCTGTTTACAACACAAGATACAATAAAACTACACCACCATACCATTAAAAAAAAACACACCACAACCTACCTGTTGCATAACGGAACCCACTCTTGAACCCCCGCCTCCCGGCAACCCGTTACCCACCTATTATCTGGTACTTTTCCCACTGCCACCACCCAGAGTTTGCTTAGGCCACGAGTCTAACCCCTCTGGGAGAGTGAGTCCTCTACCTTTTACTTAGCTGAACAGGCCCTTAAGCCAAGATAAAATAGTTCCCAATTACTGCCGCTGGAGCGTACAGAGGCGCTTACACACACACACACACCTTATAGACAGGGCCCCATGAGAAACGCGCTGCCGCGATTCGCGGTTTTTGTGCAGAATCCTGCCTTAGGCAGAATTAGCGCAGAAACCAGGGAAATCCCCGCGGATTTCCCTTTCCCTGCCTGTGAATCAGGGGCTTGCTCTGACTCACCGGCAGTGAACAATAAAGCAAGCCCCTGATTGGCTCACTGGTAGTAAGCCCCTGATTGTCTCACCGGTGAGCCAATCAGGGGCTTGCTTTGTTGAGGCCACAAGCCAATCAGTGGCTTGCATGGCCTCTTGAGAAAAAAAGTTTCCCTCAGCCATTTTCTTCCTGCTGTTTGCTGCCGCCGCCGCCTCCTCCTCTTCAGCCGGGGACTCAGATAAGTTTGCCTGCTGCGCGCTCTGCCTTTTCATGCTGGGGGGGCTTCATGCTGCGCGCTCTGCCTTTCATGCGCAGGCTTCATGCTGCGTGCTCTGCCTTTGGGGGGGTGGGCTAGGAGCTGTGCCCTTTGCTTTACCATGTGTTGGGGGGGGG
>QEPC01000385.1:538944-580754 GCA_003113815.1 Sphenodon punctatus
CAAATAACTGCCTTTGGGCTCCACCCCATTTGGGGATCAGGCCCACTCCCTCCAGCACCACCATTCCTGGGGAACCCTTTAATAAAGTCCTGAGGAAGGGAAGTTGTGCCCCCATAATCAGTTCATGCTGCCCCCACCCCATAACCAGTTCATTTGCACCCCTGCCCCCATATAATCAATTCATGCTGCCCTCCACCCATAACCATTTAATTTGTGCCCCCGGGGCAGCGTGAATTCATTATTGGGGGGGGGGGGCGCAAATGAACTGGTTATGGGGTGCGGGTTTAAAGACAGTATTCCTGTTAGCAATAACTTCGTTAAGAAAAGTTAGCGAAATAGCAGCCATAATAATCTCAGCACCATATTTGCAGATTTATTTTCCAACACAGAATAGATATTGCTTAACATCCTAAATTCCTACCTAAGATAGTATAAGTAAGACAGTTGTGAGAATGTGGCCATTTTTACATGGGCCTCTCACACCCAGGAAACATGCAGATTTCTGTGCGTTCATGGGTGGGGGAGCCCCATGTGAACGCAGTGCATGTGCCCATGGTGAGTAGGGGTGCGTGTGTGCCTGCCTAGCATGCATCCCCATGCACCCCTCCACTCGTCCCCATGCATGGAGCAACTGGGGGAAACGGCGGCTACTCCGTGGGTGTGGATGCATGTGCAGCTGTGTGCATGCCCCGTCCATGCACTGGCATGCCCACGGACCCCCCCACCCGGCGGAGCCATGTAAAAATAGCATGTGAGGAGCCACTCGAAGAACAGAAGGTTGCTACCTTGTAAACAAGGTTCTTTGAGATGGCTCTAAACATTCTCACAACACCCACCCTTCCAGCCCACATGGAATTTTTTCCTTATATTTCTAGAAAGGGTTGAAAGGAACTGTCATTCTGAGGGGGAAGAGTGCTTTTTATACTAGAAGAGCTTGAGACCATCATGCAGTCTATTATTTGGATAGAATGAGCCTGCACAACCCAGTTGTGAGAATGTTGGAAGCCATCTCAAAGAACCTTCTTTACAAGGCAACAACTTTCTGATCAGCACGTGGGGAGGAGCTGTTTGTAAACAAACAGCCTTATCGTTCCGCTGCTGCTGCTGGAGCTACTAGGAGGGAGAGGAAGGTGAGGGATGGGGACAGGAGTCAGGGAGGGGAGACAGAACAACTTATTGGGGGAGAAGCTGGCTGTAGCTTGCCGCCCAGCCATGCAAACCACGGCTGTAGATGTGCTGACTCCTCTTTGCCTAGGAGAGGGGGGTGGGGGCAGGTATGCTTGCCTTCCAGCACAGTGCACAAGCCAGGGGGAGACTACAATAGTCAGCGTTTACAGAGTTCCGCTTCTCAGCGCTTCGCTAATTACAGAGCTCACAAGGGGACGGATGCAGCCGCTTCCCTGGCTCTCTGACAGGAGGGAGGAGCTCAAGTGTGCATGCGCAAACCTGCAGAACTGATTTTATTTATCACTAATAACTCAGTTTTGGCTGCATCAATCAGTATCATATTTCAGGAGTACTTGTTATTGATCTCATTCTCGAAGCCTGTGAGGTTTGGGGGCTCAACTCATTCAGGGGGAGGAAATATTGATGATTCAAATACGTGAGGATGGTGTGCATTTTGACCACAACCAACTAACGTTTAAGCAGTTATAACATTTTATTTTCCTAATGGATCTTTTTCAAACTTTGTGGATATTATTGTCCTCACAACTTACAGTCATGGTTTATTTTTCAGAAATGTAGGTCAAGCAGTTTCCTCAAAATCGTGGCTTCAGCAGTCCCCTGTTTATAATGAACAATGGCTGTACATTTAAGTTTCAGGCAGCAGCAGCTGCCTGAAAATTTGTGTTTTAATGAAATTTTGAAGCATTGGGTTGGGAATGATAAGCTAAGAGGCAATATGGTGTCACCATGACCCTCTGGCAAGAGTGTGGGGTACAGGCTAGAGAAAGGGGTGTGGAGACTCCCCTGGGCGAGCGATGGGTGAATGGGTTGGTGGCGGTAACTACTCTGTATGAGAGGCATGCGAGTGAGGATGGGGTTCAGTTTAGGATTTGTGGGGTTGGGGAAGTTTGTAGAGGGTCTTATTGCTTTGTATTTTAAAAAAAATATCTTTTAAGCTGCCTTGAGTCCTCAGAAAAAGGCGATGTATAAACCTAAATAAATAATAAAATAATTTGTATGACTGTAGAATTATAGGAATCTTAGATATAGTTTAGAACTACTAGATAGACACTGCAAGCTTAGCATTACAACAGCTTCAAAAAAAGAACAGCAGAGAATATAAAAAAAGCATTAAATATATAAGGTTGTCCATTTATTTATACAGCTCCGGAGAATGCAAGCAATTTTACAGAAAATATAACATGGTTTCTGGCATGATTGACTTTCATGGAAGCACACACTTAGTAAGTACCCCATAAGGCCAATGCATAACTGTATAATGGAAATACATGGGAATAATAATTATTATTTTTATTTTCAGATAGCATTCCTCTGCCACGGCACTTGGAGTGCTTCACATAGAACACACGACTTTTAATCCTCACAACCACCCTGTGAGGTAAGTTAGGCTGAGAGAATACCGTGACTGGCCCAAGGTCACCCAGTGAGTTTCTGGCTAAGGTGAGACTTGAACGGAGAGCTCCCATACCTCCCAGTCCAGGTACTGCACATTTAGCCAGTACAACACAGTGGTTCACACAGTAAAGGAACAAGTACAAAAGCTGCTCTGATTTCCGCCAACTTTCAGTCACTAAAAGTGTAATGTAAGAAAGTGAAACCATATTTTGAAAAAGAAAGCACAACTGATTTTTTACTGGTAGTCATTTACTGGATCATAGAAAGGCTCAAGTCATGCGAGGGGGGCGGGAGCATACATAGAATGTGTACCACTGGAGTTTGAGGGAAGAAATTTTTGCAGAGATGATGTGCCATGCTGTTTAACAGCTGACGGATAAACAACAGCATTTCCTAGCCTTTCTGTGTTTAATTGGACAAAATGCATTTGTTGGGTGGGGATAGGTTTTGGGATATGGTTGTGGGGTGGGAGGGTGTGGGGAATCGGGAGGTGGCATTGGGTAGGGGGCGGTGAGTCGGTTAGAGGTTTTAAGGACATTTTTATGAGTTTTAAAATCTCATTATATAAAATAAACTTGTAAGTGATTGCGTATACACACACAATTCTTGATGGGGGGAAAGGGAGGGGAAAGACAAAAAGGAGGGAGTTTATATGATGCACAATCTAGTTTGAAGACAGGCATATGTTATATGGAGAAATATACAGCCCAGCTTTCCAATCATACAGCAGTTTTTGCATCTAAAGATTATTTTTTTTAGTCCAGATGGTCCATGAGCGTTACACCTTAAAATTCTCCCTGTAACTCCGACTACTGCTATTTTGGCAGTGCTACAGAATTTAATTTACCAAAGTACCAGACCTGAAACCGGCCAAAATCCGCTAACTGCAGTAACTGGTTTTGTAAAGCCCATAAGAGTCAAAATAAATGGTTTTCCCTAGACATCACTGTGAGAAACTATACAAATTTTATATTAGCTATATCTCAAGCAATCAACATCCCCCCCCCCCCCCCACTCTACCATTGACAGGTTTATTACTTTTCGCCCCCTAGGAATTAGAAAAAGCACACACTGTTTACAAAAGGCATTCATTTACGCCAATAAATATCAGCTACAAATGACTTGCTCACACAAAACAGCTCCACATTCATGTTTGTCAATTAGTGCAACCCCAACTTACACTTTGCTTTATATTACACTGTTTTCAGTCTGCCATATTTAATTCAAACATGGTAAATCGTATTTTTTTCTTTTCAGGCTATGGCGAAAGCTAGCCATAAAATAAATAAAACAAACCCTAATTCAAACAAAGGCAAGTTTGCACATTTGTTTTTATATCATTCTCCCCATGTCCAACACCACTTTTTCTTGAAAGAGTGACTGTTTTCCCCACAATATTTATCATCCAGTTGTCTGATTTTACTGTCTGCACTTAACAGCTAGATCTAAACCCTATAAAGTTAGATTGCAAAATTATCTGTCCCCTTGATTTCATTTCATTATCTAGCTACAGTATGTTACTTTATCAAACAATTCACTAGTACTACTATTTAGAAGAGACATTAGATAATCTATACTTTAGCTTATTAAAATTAGTTAAAACTGGATGTAGCAGTCTATTGATGGATCACTTACTACTTATTATTATTATTATTATTATAAACATTTGTATAGCGCCAGCCGTGTACCTGGCACTTTACAGAACATAGAAATAGACGCGGTCCCTGCCTATGGCTTACAATCGAAAAGACAAGGAGGGGGGAAACGGAGAGGGGACAGTGGGAGAGACAAGGGAGAAACCAAACAAACATTCAGGCGGCTGCGAAGTCTCAGGTGCACGTGCTTGGCTTGGTTACAATCAGGTTAGTTACAGCAGTCTGCAGAGGAGGGCAGACAGAAGTATTTGGGAAACGACTAGCAGGCATTGGGAAAGGCGGCGAGGAAGAAGTGGGTCGGGGGATGCGGAGCGGCTGGGTTTGCAGGGCTTGGGTACATTCAATACATAATATCTTACGGAAGTATGAGGGAAATCCCATACAGGTAAAGACATAACTGCAAAGCCAATTTCAATTAACCTTCCAGATAAACCGAGAGTACTCCACTTAAATTATTTGGCGGTGGGCCAGAATAAATTGGTCAGTTCAACACCAGACTGCATATCATCCCCATCCCTTGATCTGAAAACTCAGGCTCCGCAACCAAAAAACTTAATTTAGTTTCATTACCCATGTCAATTTAGTTTCATTATCCATGTCAAATCAAACATCATGAAATGCCTGCATATGCCCCACCACATGCCCAAGTTAAATCACATGCCCAAACACTCAAGTTAACTGAAACCCAAGGCCATCATATTCACACAGTAAATCGGATGCCCTGCCACAAACTCAAAACCCGTGCCCAATATAGAAATGAAGCAGAATCAGCACTGATTCTGATATCACCATTGCTCCCTACTAAAGAGCTCCAGGAACTAATTGCTGATGTAGGGGAAAGCCCCATTCGACTCCCTTTTGCCATCTAAATTTCCCACCCTGATGCCACAGGGGAGCTCTCTCTTGAGGCAGCAGCTTCAGGGGCTCTACCACTACAGTGGAAGCAAACTCCAAGGGCTACAGTCCATAGCCTACGGATCAACTGTCCTCAAGCAATGATCTCAGAGGCCTGATGCAGCCTAAGCTAAGGTGTTCACAAGTATACTTAAAGTGCCAACCTACTCTCAGAGAATTTCCTTATTAATGTTCATTACAGAATCTTAAAAAGGTTTTTTTTTTCCTATAAAAGTGTGTATCTGTGCATGTGCACACTTACCTCAATTCCAATTTCCAATCCACCGCCAAGGCCAGCTATGCCTATTGCAGAAGGAGCCGACCATCCTGAAGCATACAAAGTAAGACACACGTTACAAAAACGTAACCAGCACATCAATACTTAGCAATGGCATTTTAACTCCTTTAGAGTTTATGTAGGAAAATAAATAAATAAAGGCCAGCATATTCAGCCTGAAAACATGAGCACGTTACTAAATTAAGTATTTCCCCCTCATTGTATTCCACCCACAACACTCCCTTCATATTCAAAGTGAAATGTTTTTAGTTCCATACAAAAGCAATCAGCCTTAGGCTCTGCCTCCAGTGATCTGGGTTTGGAAGCTAAACTTTATCCAGTTTATTTTAATTGGGTATATTAATCTGGTATAGTTATAAGGATAAATGATATTTTTCCAGGTGTACTCCTGGGGCTGAGTTATTGTACAGTCTATGTGCCGATTTTGTTGCATCACAGCGTTTGTGTGGCACTATTGATAGTCGTGTATCTTTGCTGGGGTGGGATATTATGTATTCCAAAATAAACAAATTTTGTATGGTTTTATTTTACTGTACTTGTTACAAATTGCTGCAACCAATGGTTGAGTCAATAAAAACTATTACATTACAAAAGCCAAATTGCAAATTACCACTGCAAGAACTTAAAAGTATGATAACCTGGAGAATTCGCAAAACCAGGTATCTCCACAGTTCTTCACACCCATGTAAGCCGGGCATGGAAAATAATACATGTAAACTTCCATAGTAGGTGGTCATATGTCAGCAGGCCATTCCCAGTCCGCTAGCATCTCCTGTGCCTAGGCTGCTGGTCTGGTTGATCTGGAAAGCCTCTACCACAAGGTAGGTGGGGCTGGTCCGTTCCCTGTCAAATGGCTGATGCGTGGGCAGCAGACTAGCTCCGTTCATCCGAAGGCACTACATGCAGAGTTAACCTGCTTCTTGCTGAACCTTCAGCAGGGACTAGGACAGCACAATCTACAGCACTTCGATGTGGGTGGGGCCATCTAGTAGGACAGCATTTCCTTCCTGCTACCTTGCAGCAGTTTGGGGTGGGATGAGCCCATGTGCACACAAACATAAGCATGAAGGGATTCTGCAACATGTGGGAACTCTCGGCAACACATGTTAACAGTGTCTGTGCGTTTAAGGAAAATTTTCAAGATTAAAAATTCAAATTTCAATAATCAAAAGGACATCTTAATTATATTTATTTATTCATTTAAATTTATACGCTGCCCTTCCCGGAGGCTCAGGATGGCTTACAATCCATAAAAACATTTAAAACGAATATAAAACCTCCTAAAACCCCCACAAGACCCACCCTCCACAAAACCCTCCCAATACCACCTCCTAACCCAACCCCTTCTTACACCCCTACCCCCAAACCACCCACCAAATCCCACCCCAATATGCAGGCAGCATCATCCTCCAGGCGGACAGTACCAGGGCTAGCTCCCTTCGCTTCAATGAGACTTACTGGCAATAATGGCTAGTGCTGGTACTACCTGCCCGGAGGACTGGTTACAAGACACCTTTCACACAGTGTTAATGGCTTGAAAATGAGGTTTACATGATGGATAAACACAGCAGGTTTTTGTTCACTTTGGACTACTTTTAGGAGTCTGACTATATGGCTTTCATTACAGCTTGTTTAAACTGCTTGGCGTATAGGCGTGATTACTTTTGTAATAGTCTTAAGGCACAATCCTCATTTGTCCAGGTGCATAAGGAGGCTGTGTGCATAAATTGTTCATGAAGTGCCATTCTAGACATAAGCGGGTGTCTAATGCTCATTCACAGCAAGAGGCATCGTTGTGCAGCATACCACCACCAGTGGGCTGCTACTTGTCATGTGGGAACATGAAGCATAGCTTTAGACGTAGGGTATATTTATGAGCTGTCAGACAGCAGTAAAGTTTCAACCATGGAGGAGGCTGTTTTGCGCTCTAGGGGGGTGACACTGCATGCACAATATGAGGTTCTAAAGAGCAATTCTCCCTCTCAGTTCCAGTGCCAAGGAGTAGAACGTTGTCAAGACTGTTTTATCAGAATACGGTACACCATAGTACAGGAATCAGGCCCCAGGTTAGGGGTGAATCAAAACAGCCCTTATATCTTTTTCTTAATTTCATTTTTATAATTTATATTTATACCTGCTATTGTGTCAATCTATCTCTGCACATGATAGAGCTGATATTTTACAAGGACTGGAGGATATAGCTGGCCAGGAGCAGCTTGCTTTGGCAGCCTCTAACAAGATTGCTCCTTTCTATTCTAGGCTGAAAGAGCTATGGGGTAGGGAAGAATATCTATCCAGTCTGTGTAACTTTAAAAGTCAGGAAGGCATACACACTTTGCCGACTTCAACTGATGCCCTCGAAAGTACCGGAGGGCCGTTATCAGCAGATGCCATGGCCCTTACGTATATGTCCGTGTGGACTAGATCAAATGGATGATCTACAACACATAATATTAGCCTGCCGGTTCATGAAAACTGTGAGGTCAAGCCAACTGAGCAGGATATTGGGGTAAAGAAGTTCTGGCTGGCTAAATTTGTCCTCCAATTTCTTCTAGCAGGAAGAAAGGCAGAGCAAGCCCGGGTGATAGCTAACATACTATATTCTATGCTGCAGGCCAGAAGCAGCTCTGGCAGCTTCAAATGATCAGGGAAGAGGCAGCTGGCTGAAGAACGTAATGACTGCACTAAAGGAAAATTGAATATGACCACGACCATTGACTATGACTTCTGATTATGACCATAGTTGACCTGGACTGAGATGAAGCCCCCCAAAATAGCTTACGCAAGGGGGAATGGAACAGGACCAATGACTTGATATTTGGATTGCGTACTGAGCTTTAAAATAGATTAAAAAAACAATCGTGGATAGGTGGGCGGGATAAGGCCAGTAATGGCAGAGAGATGGTTACCCTTGGGGTAAGGGGCCCTTTAACCGCCTAGGGCTAAACAGGGCTGAGATTTGGCATTCTCCCTTTAGTGATTGCGGGCATGTATACAGTGACTGTTGTCTTCTAGTGGGAGGGCATACCCCTACAGTAAGAACGTAGCCATGGTTTAGTAAAATGTATATATACTCTTTAGGTAAATAATGATGTACCGGCCAATCTGCTAACGAAGAAAGAAACAAGATGGCCCTAGGAATTATGGGACATGCTGAATATTGTACGAACTGAATGTACCATGTCCTTATTTTTACTGCACCTACGTGCTTTATGACATGGGATGTTTTGTTCACTGAGTTGGTTTTATTTTAGGTTTTATATTAAGTTGTAAAATATTCATTTGATTATTTTTAATGGTAGTTAATTATTTTATATTTGATGTTAATTTTTCTTAGCATTTTATGATGTGATGCTTCTTTCTATTTGGGGCAACGACCTGTGGGTCACGCCATAATAATAAATTTAATTGATTGATTGAATTTATATTTTATTGATTTTCCCAAATTGGAGCTACAAAGAGCATTAAACAAAATTAGAAGATTGTCAACATATAAATCCATATATTCTGTCCTGAGAGAGCTGTGTCCCGGGAGAGGCTTCCACTCACCACCTGGGCTGGGGCCTGCAATCCTTCCCTCACCTTCTCCAAGACTTTCAAAGGGCTGCCTTGGCCTGTAAGATGGTAGCCTGCAGAGGCAGCAGTTTGATGGCCTGTTTGGGGGCAGGAGTGGGGGGGTTGTTTTAGATTGTTTTTAAAGAGTTGCTTGGGTTGGCAGGATGGAGAAATTGGTTGGGTAGGAGGGGTATGAGTTTGTGGGGCTAGGAAGGGAATTAAATATGGATGGTTGGGAGTGGGGTATAGTACTCGTAACTCCCTGTGAGAGAGTGAGGTATATGGGCAGGAGGGAATATGCCAACCCCCCCCGGGGGAAGAGTAGAGGGTGGGAAGTGTCATTGTCCCCCTGTGAGGGGGTGTGTGTATGCAGAGGGAATGTTTTATATAAGATCCCCCAATGAGAGGGGGATGTTTCATACATGGGGAGTGGGGACTTGGTTGGAGAGGGCTCCCTACGAGAGGAGGGAGCTTTGGCAGGGATGGTGTTGGGCAGGAGGATGGGATAGTCCCTGCTGCCACCCCAATGACATTGCCTCTGGAGGCACCGGGCATGGCAGCCTCTCCTAGACCTTCTGGCTCCTTTTGGGGGGCAGCAATTGAGATCATGTGGGGCAGGGGGTGGATATGACATCTGGAGGGGTGGGAGAGATTGTTAGTCTCTGTCCCCCTCTCCAATTTCCCCCATGACCCAGGATTTTTGGGGGTTGAGGCTGATGGGGTCCCAGGACTGAAGCTGATGAACCTAAGGTCAGCAGCAAATAAATCAGCGTCCACCCAGGAGCTTATCCTGGATGGAGCCACTGACCCTGCATACATAATGGAAGCCTAGCTGGACGATGAGTCGGGTCCAATTTTGGCTGACCTGGTGCCAACCAGGTACTGTGTACAGCATTAGGTGTACCGAATACCCACTGCACCACAGCCTCCCTGAATGCTCTAGCTGAGCTGGTCTCAAAGGTGGTGTTGGAGTCACCCGGTCTCATTGCCCTGGGCCAGCCTTTATGGAGCAGAGCAGGTGTTCATGGCTGCTATGGCAACCATGGGCGTATCCCAGGTAGTAGTGGGCTCGACGTATGAGGGGGAAGACAGGCTGGATTTGATTTTCTGTACTGGCTTGGAATGGGGGGCGGGGGAAGACGGTGTTCCATGATTAGAGATGTCTCTATTGTCGTGGCTGGACCATTACTTCCTGGAGGCTCAAGTCCTGGCGCACGGATACTCCTGTTGGGATGCTGGACCTATTAGATTGGTCTGCCCCCAGAAACTAATGGATCCAATTAGTTTCCAGAACTCTTTGGAGGAGTTTCCCCACAGACCTCAATGACCACTCTGTCAATGACCTCATCGTATTATGGAACACCACCTTGACTGCGCCCATGGACAGAGTGGTCGCTGTGGCATCTGCTCCCAATGCTGCACCAACACAGATCTTCCCAGTATATAGAGGACCTGAGGCAGCAGAAACGGGAGGGTAGGCAGTTAGAGCACACATGGCGCCAAACTCAAGCTGAATCTGGCGGATTGCGGCATAGATAATTTTTTTAAAGACTATGTCATGGCTGAGAGAGCAGTGAAGGGTGTCAGCAAAGACGCATCTGTGAAGTCACATCCAGTGGAGCTTTTCTGGGTGGTGAGGGGTTTGGTCAATCCAGCGTGTCTCCTCCAGGAACTGGAGGAGTCCAGTGCCCGCTGTGACATTTTTATTGATTACTTCGCAGATAAAATTGCTCATTCACCACAACCTTGGTGCAGCCATTTCTGGTGTAGAGTCAAAGCTGGGGGTTATGGAAGCCCATCCTTGTCAGTTTTTCTGGGATCGATTTCAGTCGTTGTTTCCCACCGATGCAGAGGTGGTACTAGGGGCTGTGCAAGCTACAAGTTGTGAATTAGATTCTTGCCCATTCTGGCTGGTGAAAGCCAGATCGGAGACATTGGGGCTGTTGCTAGCTGGGGTGATCAATGCCTTCCTTCGGAAGGGCAGAGTGCTGAGCTACCTTAAGGTGGTGATTGTTCAGCCTCTGCTTAAGAAGTCATCATTAGATGCCACCTATATGCCAATCTCCAAGCTTTCCTTTTTAGGGAAGGTTATTGAAAGGGCGGTGGCTCACCAGCTTCAGGTGCATCTAGATGCTATCAGATTCCTGGATCCTTTGCAGTCTGGTTTTCATCCTGGGTATAGCACAGAGACTGCACTTGTGGCCATGGTTGATGACATTCGCCTGGAGTTAAGACTGGGGAAATTCTACCCTGTTGATTTTATTAGATCTTTCAGCAGCTTTTGATACCATTGATCATGAGAGGTTGCCTCACCTGCAGGACCTGGATGGAGTGGGCGGAACTGCTCGAGTGATTCCATTATTTCTTGGCCGGAAGGTCTCAGTGGGTGGTGTTGGGCATTGCTCATCTCCTCCCCTGGCAGAAAATCGTTAATAATCAGAAGTCTGCTTTAACTGCTTCATGTGCTAGGGAAGAGCTGGCACATTCTGGTGCCAGAAGCTACCCTTGGGCTAAATATTTGGTCACCCAGTTATCCAGCCCGGGGTTTTCCCTGGAATATTTCCGGGGAAAGCCTCCAGTCCTTATAAAAAATGAGATTGCTCTGAGATCTAGAGACATTGTAATCCAAAAGGATTTTACCTTAATAAAACAACGGAGAGCAGCACCTAATTTTGGGGCAATAAAAACTAGTTTCTCTTTTGAACTACTAGAGGGTCGTTTTACGGGTGTACCTTACGAACAGCGGCTTTGTGCTTGCTCCATGTGTAAAATCGAAACAATGGAGCATTTTGTTCTACATTGCCCCTATTATCGCAGGCTGAGAGATACTTGGTTAGCTCCTTTAATAAAATTCTTGACCTGTGGAGAGAAACATGATATTTTTAACTTCTTACTGACTTCAACCTCAGTAGAGGTCTTGACTGCATTGGCTACTAAAAAGGAGAAAGTTTGTGATGGGGCAGTTACAACTTTTGAATTGACCTGGTGGACCAACCCTAAATTCTGACATACACTATAGCTATAGCGGAAATTTCATTTAACAATAAGATGATATCCAGACTTATTTTTGAAAATTGCTATTCTTGATTTTTTTTATCTTTGTAACTTTAATCTCTGTATTTCCTATGCTATATGTTTATATTGTATGCCTAGGTTGTATATTTTATGTTTTCCTATTTTTGGCTATGGCGAAAGCTAAATGCCGTAATAATAAATTCAATTCATCTCCTCCCCAGGATTTCCCTTGTAGGGTCCCATTTTGTTCCCCCTCTTGTTCAATGTGTATATGCAGCCACTGGATGAGGTCATTCTGTGGTGTGGGGTGCGGTGTCATCAGTATGCTGACGACATCCAGCTCTACCTCTCCTTTTCATCCAACCCAGGTCGAGCAATTTTGTTGCTTACACTTTGGTGCCTGGCTGTGGTGGGGGACTGGATGAGGGCGGGTCAACTGAGACTGAATCCTGACATAACATAACCTAACATAATATTTTAATTTGTATCCCGCACATTTTAATTTATATCTCCGAAGACTCGAGGCAGCTCACAGCATCATAAATACAATTACTGGGATTTCTCTCCCACGCAGGGGACCCAGCATAAGCAATATCGTAACCATACATATCAAAAACAAACCCACCTAACTAATACCTCCTTTGACCAATGACTACACATCAGGCAAATGGTCCCATCACTCAACCTGTCTATACCCTGCTGCCACCAGGGTATCCAGCTGCCTCCACCCCTCTCTCACCAGAGGAACTCAGCTGCCTCCACTACCTCATCAATAAAGTACCCACCCCCTCCATCAAAATCCTACAATCCTATCAAAAAAGCCCACCTTGGCCCCACAACCAGCCAAGGCAGACCCCCTGAACAATATTAAATAATCAAACATTTACAATTCAACAATTCCCCAGGCAGCCTCTCATTTAATACGAGACATACCCCACAACAACTCCCTCCCACCTGATCACAAAAATCAAGCCCCTCAACCCCCGACTGGCCCCGAAGGGCCGCAGCGCGTTGCTTTTCAAGCTGCTGGAGGTGTGTCCAGGTGGGGTGGGAGGGGAAGGGCGAGCAGCCGCAGCCACTCACAGTTTTCCCCCCATTGGTGTCTCTCCACGGCCAGCAAAAGCAACACCGCCCGGAGTCCGCTCTGCAGCCGCCACCGCCAGGGATGGTAAGTGGGGCTTCTCGCCCGTCTGCCAGCACGTTGCTCTCCAAGCCGCTCGGGGTGTGTCCAGGTGGGAGGGGAAGGGCGAGCAGCCGCAGCCACTCAGTTCGTTGTATTACCTTACATGACTGAGGTAATGATGGTTGGCTGGTCTTGTGTCCTGGAAGGGATTAGGGCTCCTCTTATTGATGAGGTCTGGACCCCTCTGAGCGGGTTCGCAGCCTCCGAGTGCTTCTGGATCGCCAGGTCACGGAAGTGGCCAGATGCACTTTTCACCAATTACATCTAGTGAGAAGGCTGTGTCCTTTTCTTTCAGACTTGGATCTGGCCACTGTCATCCATGCTTTTATCACCTCGAGACTAGACTATTGTAATGCACTCTATGTGGGTCTGCCCTTGGTGACGGTTCAGAGGCTGCAGCTGGTGCAGACTTTGATTTTATTTATTTATTTATATAATAATTTATACCCCAGTCCTCTTGCCAAAGCAGCTTGGGGTGGCTAACAATTTTAAAAATACATATAAAACAGTAATACTAATATAAATAAGATATGGAGGCAGTGACAAGAAAAATATACAAGAACCCTACCACTCTAACTCACAACCCCCTTCACCCATCTCCCTCACCAAAAGCCTGGCGGAACAGTCAGGCTTGCATTATCATTGAAAGGAGGTCCAGGGCCACCCAGACCTTTGCTGGAAGCGAGTTCCACAGCCTAGGTGCAGCCACAGAAAGTGTCCTCTCCATTGTCGCCCCACAAGATACCCAGGGGACTTTGAGAAGGGCACTCCCGGCCGACCACTGGGGTCAATCCAGAGCCTGGGAAGTGCGGCGGTCCTACAAGTAGGTAGGACCTAGGCCGTATAGGGCTCTATAGGTAAGCACCAACACCTTGAATTGGGCCGGAAGACTATAGGCAGTCACTGCAGAGAACGGAGCACCGGTGTAGCATGCTCATGACGGCCCATCACCGCAAGGCATTCTGCACCAGCTGCAGCTTCTGAACCATCACCATGGCTAGCCCCACGTAGAGTGCATTACAGTAGTCTAGTCTACAGGTGATGAAGGCATGGATGATAGCGGCCAGGTCGGAGTCTGAGACATATGGCCGAAGCTGCTGCACCAGATGTAACTGGCTGAATGTGCTCCTCGCCACAGCCCCCCCTGAGAATTGAGGGGCACACCCAGACTCCAAACCTGAGGGACCAGCGAGGGGGCAAACCCCATCAATGATGAGGGATGCCACTCCCACCACCCTACTCACCAGCATCACCTCCGTCTTGCTGGGATTCAGCTTCAGTCGGCTTGCCCTCATCCTAGGCCCCATCTATTCGAGGGAATCACCTGGCTTGCCCATGTCCCATCGCAGCCTCTACGATTGGCTGGGGGCACCATCCTGAAGACTCTGGTTTTTTACTGGGTCGTGACTATGAAGAGGGTGTTCTTAGTCATCACACATCTATTAGGCATCTGCCATGTGGCCTCCACACAGAGAGCTGCCACTCACAGCAGAGTCCAGGGTTATTGTGGGCCCACTGTGTGAGCCAATCAGGGGTAATGAGTGCCCACATCTCATCAATTAGGTTCGCCCACAGCCTCACTGGCATCCAGGTCCCCCAGTACATCGAGTCCTGTCAAGCATGCCCAGCCAGCTTATGAGGCAGTAGTGGTAGCAACCTCTCTCCCCCCCATGGCCACCTCTCAGCTGAGAGGTGAGCTCGAGATCTCTGGATGTACGAAACATGTGATTGGGGGCTGCACAGACGAACACAGACTCCATCACGCTATTGTCTCCTTTGATGCCACCCATAGTCATAATCAAACCTTCCAACTCAAGCAACTGGTCTGACTTACAACTATCTAAATATAGGGTCATGATTAGTCACCCTACCCCAGGGTGATTTCCTGTGACAATGGTAGATCTTTAAGAGGCGAGATGGTTGAGTTTGATTAAAGGGAGATGAGAAGTTTCTTTATTATAGGAGAGGCAGTCAGCCTTAAATGATCCTTGGCAGAACCTAGTTCCTTTGTTCGGGGAAGTACGAGTTAGACACTTTGCTGAAGAAATTTACAATTGTTTTTTGGGGGGGGGGGGGGGGGGGGGGGGGGGAGGTGGGAGGGAGAGGGGGGAGTTCAGGCCTCCTGAAAGACATAACACACAAGAAAAAGTGGACGGCGGCCAATGCTGCCTCTTGCCGTGAACAAGAATTTGGCATCCACTTAAGTCTAATGTGGCCCTTGTACATGCAACTACCTTTTTCAAAATCCCCTTGCACACCTGAACAAATAAGGTTTGTGTCCTTAATCCTCACATTTAAAACATACCAGCTGAATATAAACCTATTGCTTACTGAAGTACATTCATAAGTCCCTTACATAAGATGAAATATGTTACATGTCAACTATTGTTCCCAATTTACATTGTATAACATTGTTTATTCTAACACCTTTACCAGTAAATATTGATGAAAAACACAGGAAGATTCTATTTATTTTGAATTATCAAGAGAGAGACAAAGAAGATTTATTATGAAACTATACAGGAGCTGTTAGTGGCAGAAATGCCAATGAAATAATATACAATATTTTGGAACATTTTGCTACCAACTTGTAACGTAATTTTGCCGCTCATTTATGATTTTGGTCTTTTCTCTGAACAATAAAGAAACATTCATTGTGCCAAACATTTAGACCTCTGGCATCCAGTAACTTGCAATTTAGTACTCATCGCTGTGTGCTATTCTACAGTTTTTACTTCAGGAATTTTATTTGTAGACTTACAGTGATGTGCCCTACCTTAAAAAATGCATACCACTCTCAAACATTGTATAGTATGTTTTTTATATTTAAATTGTTACACTGTTATAACAACATAATTGTTAGATTGTTGTTTAACAGATTTAAATATTTTTATTCTGGCCAGTCAGCGCAGAATCATGAGGCTATGCCATCAGACAGAGTACAGAATTTGGCCCAAAACGTTTACTCCCTAGGGAATATGGAAAGGAAGCAAAGTGGTTTGAATGATATCTTATTGGACCAACTGCTGTTGGTAGAAATAAGCTTTGGGGCCACACAGGGCCCTTGCCTCAGGCATGTAGTGCAGCCAGTCAACTTGACTGACTCCCCTTAATTAAACTCAACTTGACTGGCTATGCTACATGCCTGAGAAAGGGCCCTGTGTGCCCCGAAAACTTGCTTATTTCCACCAATAGCAGTTGGTTCAATGAAAGATATCATTCAATCCACTTTGCTTCCCTCTCTGTCACTTAAGACCAACACGGCAACTATACAATCTGTCTGGAAAGGGAATATGGCAGATATATTACTTGTTACATCGCTGCCTTCAAAATCAGTGCACTTCACTCCCCTCCTTCCTTGTCTCTTAGATTGTAAGTCCACTGGGGCAGTGACATGGCTATAATTATCAATCGTAAGGCACCAGGTACATTGCATGTGGTATATAAATACTTAATAATAATGAATATGTGAAACATTTTAGCACAAGCACCAAATTAAAGCAAAGACTTGAACAGGCTTTTAGTGGAATTAGACAGTTATCCAACTAAGACAACCATCATGTGATGGTACAATAGAGAACATAAAAATTATAGGGGACATTAGCTTATAAAGGCTAAGGGGACACTAGCCTTTATGCTTCAGGGTGCAAGCTAACTACTAGCTGCCTGGTTTAAGAAGAAACATATATGGAATGGTTTCTTATTGCAAAATTGGCTAATAAGATTTTATAACCTTTGTTAAATATTTGATAGACATTAGACTATCTGAAATCCTACCCATTTTCAAGCAAAGATGATTAAAATGTCTGAGACCAGGTATCTAAAGCATATGGCACAGCTGCACTGTTGTTGGAAAATATGGCAACATTTTCTATAATTAGACACAGATTATTGAACTAGATGGGTTACTGAGCTGACTAATTTGCATATCCTAGATTATTAAAAGAAAAGAAAAAGAAATTAATTATGTTTCCACTGACATTTCCCTGAGGTAGAAAACAAAAGCAAACACTGTAATTTTTTCTTCAACAGAGAATTATCAACTTACTTCCATTAGGAAGACGAGCTAATACAATTCCACTGCCTCCTCGAGCAGTTACCAAAAATCCAGCTTTTATAACAGACAAGACTGCAAGGCCTTTAGCTTTAGCTATAACATGGGCTGAAAAACAATTCAACATTAGCCAGTTAAAACATTTTTAAAGAAGCCCAAGGACAAAAACAGAGCCTTTCCCCCCCCTCCTTTTTTTTTTTTTTTTTTTTTTTTAAACAGTGAAACAAGCAGTTATCTTTTTTAAATTATGAAGAGCAAACCAACATACTTACAGGAAAATAAGAAAAGGCAAAAGCTCTACATCTCAGCCTCTGATTGATTTAAGTGAAGAAATTAAAAATTTAACTAATATAAACACATGGTAGGGTGTAATCTGCTTATAAAAGTTATCATCCTATTCATTACTACATGTCAGAATAAAGTGATATCAGAAAAGCAATTCTGTAGTCTTCTTATATAACTTTTCAGACTTGAATAATTTTAAAATTCAAAACCTCATGTAACGGATGAGGGAGAGGAAGAAGAGATTAAAACATAGAAGGTACAGATGGTGAAAAAGACAATGGGAGAAAAAAAAATTAGTCATTTTTTTTAAAAAGCTAGTCACTTCCTTTTAAAAAAAAGCAAAAAAATCCCTAATAATCTTATTAGTGAAAATAAAAGGACATAATTGGATGTTTTCTTGGTCTACACTGGTGTAAACAGGAGATGCTCCAGAGCTCTAATTACATATTAATGTGACTTTACAAAACATATAATATAGACATTCTAGTGATACTAGCAAATCTGCACAGCTGAGCACAACATAACTACTATTTAATCTGGTCTTCACCCCGGTGAGACAGGGGGGGCACCTGAATAATAAGGGTAGGGGGCTCCCGGTGAGAGAGGGAGCCTCGGGGGAGGTTTGGGGAGGGGGGTGGGCTCTGCCCCCCGGTGAGACGGGGGGGGCATTGCCTGTATGATAGGGAGGGACTCCCTGTGAGAGAGGAAGTCCCAGGGGGAAGGGATATTTGGGGGGAAGAAGGTGGGGAACTCTGAGGGTGAGCAGCCGATAGGAGGGGTCAGAACGGTGTGGATGGGAAAGGAGGAGCAGCTAAAGGGGTGGTTCTGGGACCGGGACGGTATGGTCCATGGGTGTGTGTGGTTCGGGCCCACAGGGGACCTATGTCCATTGTGGGGGTCAAAAGAGCCTCCCCCGCACTGGAGATGAAGGAGGAGCAGGGTCTAAAGTCCACCAGTGGGGGGCTGATGCTGTTAAATGCAAGGTCTGTGGCAAATCAGGCCCCGGTAATCCAATCCCTGATCTTGAATGGGACTGCGGACCTTGTATGTATCACGAAAACCTGACTGGACAAAGAGGTGGGGCCAATTTTGGCCGATCTCATTCCAGCTGGGTATGCTATGCAGTACCAGTCCCGCACTGGGGGCCGGGGAGGTGGTGTAGCTATTATCTTTAGAGAGACATGGCCTGTTAGGAGGTATCCAGTTCAGGTGATTCCAGGGATCGAGGCCCTCCATGTGGCGTTCGATTTGGCTGGGGGCAATCTAGGGGTGCTACTGGTGTACTGGGCCCCTTCCTACCCAGTGGCATTCCTTGCCGCTCTAGCAGAGCTGGTCTCGGCGGTGGTGTTGAGTTCCTCCAGGACTTTGGTCCTGGGGGACTTCAATGCTCATGCCGATACTGGCCTTGTGGGAGCAGAGAGAGAGTTCATGGCAGCCATGGACTTGTCCCAAGTTGTCAACTGTCCAACCCATGGGGGGGGGGGCATACCGTCGACCTGGTGCTCCGTTCTGGCCTTGAGGCAGGTGATCCGGTAGCAGGGGATGTGAGGTTCACGCCCTTGTCATGGACGGATCATTACCTCCTACAGGCCAGTCTCTCAGCGCACCACCTCCAGAAGGGGAAGGGACCAGTTAGGTTGGTCCACCCCCAGAGGCTGATGGAACCTCAACGGTTCCAGGAGGCTCTGGGGGATTTAACCTTAGACCCTGATGGTCACTCTGTTGATGAACTCGCCCGAGCTTGGAACATCTTGCTCGGGGGGACCACTGACAGGGTGGCTCCGAGACATCTCCTGCCACTGTCTCGTCACCGCAGGGCCCCCGGTTTACCAAGTGGCTGCGGTGTATGAAGCAGGCAGGCAGGCGACTAGAGCAACGCCTGGCGTCGGACTCGTGCTGAATCCGACCGGCTTCTCCATAGGGCCCATTTGCGGTCCTATGTTGAGGCTGTGAGGATGGCAAATAAAGAGTTCTTCGCTGCCCTCATAGCGTCTGCAAAGTCACGTCCAGCGGAGCTGTTCCGGGTAGTGTGGGGGATGGTCAGTCTGGCCTCCCTCTGCCTGGATGGGGACTTGTCCCAGGCCTCCTGTGAAGAGTTTGTCATCTACTTTGCAGACAAGATCGCTCGGATCCAGAGCAACTTTGACACTGGATTGGGGGCAGTAGAGGTGGAGCGCGAGGCTATGGAGGCCCCGTCTGGTGCAGCTTCTTGGGATGAGTTTCAGGAAGTGACGCCAGCCGGTGCTATGGGTGTTCTGGTGTCTGTTAGAGCCACCAGTTGTGAATTAGATCCATGCCCGTCCTGGTTGGTGAAGGCTTCCAGGGAGACGTTGGGGACGGTGCTGGCGAGGGTAATCAACATGTCCCTTCGGCAGGGAAGGCTGCCCCCCGGTCTCAAGAAGCCCGTGGTGCGCCCCCTGCTGAAGAAGCCATCTTCGGATGTGGACGCACTCGCCAGTTACTGATCTGTCTCTAATCTTCCCTTTTTAGGGAAGGTTATTGAACGGGCGGTGGCACTGCAGCTCCAGATGCATCTTGACGGTATCAGTTTCCTTATACATGCAAAGCATGTGCTATACCATCTGAGCCACAGCCCACCCCTTTAAGGGGGCTATAAAGTTGATATTAACCAGGGTGTCTCATATTACTCGCCTTAGAGTGCTAGGCCCCTATGGCCTTTTGTCTAATAAGTCTGGTGCGCCAATGCCGTATTTGGAGCATAGCTTCCCTGCCAAATTTAGGAGACCGTTCATGCTCGCAAGGTTCAATATGTTTCCGTCTGCTATCACCGAGGGTCGTTACAGGGGAATCCTGCTAGCGGATCATCTATGCTCGTGAACTGCATTCAATTGAAACTTTGGAGCATATGATTCTTGACTGCCCTCACTATGTTCTGCTGCGGGAGAAATATCTGCATTCCTTGATTGCCAATCTCCCAGGAAGAGCCCCAAGAGAAACAGTTAAATGTTTGTTGGGAGATCGCTCCTTGGAAGTGTCTAATAAAACTGCTAAGTTTCTTTGGAAAATCTATGCACATAAACTCAGTGTGAAGTTTGTACCCAAACAGAAGAATGAGTAGAGTGAGTAGGGCCTTACCCTTTCCTACCCCAGGTTTCCCAAGTGTGTTATGAGTATAATGTGTTCCGCCTCTGGTATTATACTGTGCTATTTGCAATTAGTAAGTTGACTTTATGTAACATGTGTTGCGTTTAAACAAAATTTGCTGGTAATTAGTGTATTGGTCTTTTGGGTTGTTGCTATATACCTATTAGTCTTTGTTTGCCACATTTTTTTAAATTTAGGTTTATTAAGGTGGTGAAGTGTATAAGTCATCTTGGTCCTTCTCCTATTACTTCCGGAATTTCCGTTGAGTTGTTTTGAATGTAAATTTTATAGTATATTCTGCTAGTCATATTGTTGGTTAAGTCGCTGTGGTTGTATATACCCATGACAGCGTTATGTATTATGTATTTTAACTTGTGAGTTTTCTTTTCTGCAATGACTTTATTGTCACGCAATAAATTAGTTACTATACTACTATATCGGTTTCCTTGGCCCATTTCAATCTGGGTTCCGCCCTGGCTATGGTACAGAGACGGCGTTGGTGGCCTTGGAGGACGATCTGCGCTGGGAGATGGACACAGGACGTTCAACACTTCTGGTCCTGCTAGATCTCTCAGCCGCTTTTGATACAACGGACCATGGGCTGCTGCTGAGACGATGGCGAGCCCTGGGGGGGTCTGGACGAGACTGTCCTTGAGTGGTTCCACTCATTCCTCTCAGGAAGAAGCTAGTGGGTTGTCCTGGGGGCTGAATCATCTAGCCCCCGGGCCCTGGAATGTGGTGTTCCGCAAGGTTCCATTCTGTCTCCATTATTGTTTAATGTGTATATGCAGCCCTTGGGGGAAGATCGTGAGAGGATTTGATGTGCGTTGCCACCAATATAGTGATGACACCCAGCTTTACCTCGCTTTTTCAACTGACCCATGTCTTGACATCTCAGTACTGTCCCGAGGCCATGGCAGATTGGTTACGGCAGAGCAGACTGAAGCTCAATTCTGATAAGACGGAGGTGATGGTGGTGGGTAGGGTGAGGGAGGTGTCGGCTCCCCTTGTAGAGGGGGTCCGCCCTCCTGTAGCCGAGCAGGTTCGGAGTCTGGGGGTATTGTTGGACTCAGATCTCTGCCTGGATTGGCAGGTGGAGGCGGTGGCTAAAGTCGCCTTCCACCAGCTGTATCTGGTGCAGAGACTGCGTCCACAAGTCTCCAGACCCAACCTCGTCCACCATCATCCATGCCGTCATCATCTCGAGGCTGGACTACTGCAACGCGCTCTACGTGGGGCTTCCCTTGACGCTGGTTCAGAGACTGCAGCTAGTGCAGAATGTGGCGGCTTGTCTCCTTATGGGGACGAGCTGGCAGGAGCGCATTACCCCCGTGCTCCACACGCTGCACTGGCTGCCTATAGTGTACCGAATCAGATTCAAGGTGCTGGTTTTGGCCTATAAGGCCCTACACGGTTTTGGCCCTTCATACCTCAGGGACCGCCTCACCCTCCGTGTCCCAGAATGACCCTTGTGGTCCGCCTTCTTGGAGGTCCCCTGTGTAGAACGGGGGGCCACAATGGAGAGAGGACGTTCTCGGTGGCCATACCGCGATTGTAGAACTCCCTCCCGGAGGAAGTCCGTCTGGCCCCAAGTTTGCTGGCCTTCCGCCGGGCCTGTAAGACTTAGTTGTTCTCCCAGGCCTTTGGGGGGGTGGGGGGGAGATAATTAAAATGTGAGGGGGTAGTGGGGTCTTTTAGATGGGTTTTTAAATGTTTTTATTTGTTGTGTTTTATTGTTGTTTCTATTTTTATGTTGTACGCCGCCCCGAGATGCCATGGGCATGAGGGGGCAGCTAATAAATGTAAATAAATATTTATAAATGTGGAGTCTATATAAAGTCAATATAGGGTAATTTCAGACATTACAAGACCACGGTCAGCCACAGTGAATCCCCTGTGGTGGCTGTTTGTCCCGTAACGTCTGTTTGCTCACTGCCAGATGTTCACCACGGTGAATCACTGGCAGGGATCAAAAACAACCACGATTCCGAAGGCGAGGCCAGCCTCACCTCCAGAATCATGGTTAGGTGGACCAGGATCAGGAACGGAGCAAAGGTAACGCTGTTACCTCACCCTGGTCCTAACCATGGCCCAGACCGTGGTACGGGATCAGGTACAGCAGCCGGAATGGCTGCTGTACCCACCCATCTCCCGGAGAGAGGGCGGCCAGGGGAGTGTGGGGGCCGGGGTGGCCGCATGTCGCGCCACGCTGGCCCCTTCCCAATCCCCGGTGAGAATCAGGCCAGCACGTCTAAAGGATGGCTGGCCTGATTCCTGACCGGGATTCAAAACGGATCCCAGTGCGTGATTCAGCATGGCGGGCCTCCAAGCCCGTCACGTCTGAAATTACCCGTATTGTCTATATAAACTACTTAATCTGGTCTATATAAACGCAGAGATCTAAGTTGCCCAACACAGAGCTTTCCTTCTCACATCCACTATTCTGCTATGAAAGAACAGGTGTTGATAAGTACTCTCGAGAACTAGAACAACATTTCACCTACTAATAAAAACAAAAATCACTTCATGAGGTTATAAAGGCATAGTACAGATCTACATTCCTCTCTCGGGAAAAAAGCCAATTTAGAGCAGTGCATAATATCAAATACAATAGAAACTTTGCCCAAACAAAGAAGAATTGATCCCTTTGCTTAAAACAGAACGTTTTGCTTACTAACCAGGTATGAGCTTGTCAGGTCCATTCCTGGAAGTTATTTCTGTAAACTCTCTTAATATTTTAGCTGCCTTTTTTGCTTCTGACTTCAAGTTGGAAGGTATAGGGTTATTCACTGAAAAACATGAAGGAAAAAAAAGATAGGGATTATAGTTTTGTAGTCTTAGGACACAAACCACATTCATTGCAGTGTACAAGGGGGTTACACACACAAGTTGAGTACTGAAGTCCCACACTTGACTGAAGTGGATGCCAAATCCCCTCTCACAGCGAGGGGCATCATCCTGCATGGTAACCAACAGTCAGCAGGATGCTGCTTATCATGTGGGAGTGTGGAATGCACTTGGGAATATACTTACAAGTAGCCAGGTAACACTTAAGTACTGGTCCCACAGAGATGCTGTGCCATGGTCTGAGGGGAGTCAGCAAGAGTGGGCAATAAGATGTCTCACTGTGAATGAGGATTTAGTACTCAATTGCAACACGGGAGCATGCAACGTGTGTGTGGGTGTGGGTGTGGGTGTGGGTAATGAGGATTGTGCCTGTTATTTAGAATAGCTCATCTTTTTTTTTAATTAGGATTTTAAAAGTGACAGCTGATTTCTATAATTTTATTCAATACAAATAGCAAAAGCATAAAATACCATCACTACATGTAGCTGAAATGGAACAAGCTGAAAGACCCCCCATTTTCTTTCTACATCATGCAAGAAGTATTTGTTGGATGCATTCAGACAGTATAAATTACAAAAGGATACCAGTAGCAACACAATGGCTTTGCATCTGGTTTACTGCACAGTAGCTTTTTTTGTGGCATCTGAACAGATTTTCCATGTTATAACACCAAGGTGACCCATGGTAGAACCACCACCAGGGATCACCTTGATGTTACTAGGTAGAAGATCCATTTAGACACCATAAAAAATGCCACTACACAGTACAACCAAGGCAAAGTCACGGTGCTGCCCAGGGGCGGCTGGTAGGTTTTGAGTTTAGAGGGGTAGTAAGGCCGGCAAGCCAGTGGGCGGAGCCAGGGGGACGGTAGGCCAGTGGCATGGCATAACCCAGCAGCAAGGAGTTCCCAGGGTTAACATCGGATGGAAGAAGACACAGTCTACATGCACATCAAGCTTAAAATAAATAAATGTATAAACCTAAAACACAGGGAAACCTAGAAAACACTGGCAAAACACAGCAGCATGGAGTTCCCAGGGTTAACATCAGATGGAAGAAGACACAGTCTACATGCACATCAAGCTTAAAATAAACCCAAAACACAGGGAAACCTAGAAAACACTGGCAAAACACAGCAGCAAGGAGTTCGGGGAGGGCGGCAGCCTAGGGGTGGGATGCAGGGTGGGGGAGGATGCAAGGGGAGGGGAAACAGGCTTAGCCTAGGGGGAGGAATGGAGGATGCAGGGGGGAATGGGTGGAGGGGGGATCAGTGATCCCTCCCCCCCCTCCACCCATCAGAGCGTACCTGCTCGTCAGTGCTCCGTCCTTCCTTCTGCTGTGCGTGCCTGAGACTCTACTCTCGGGGGACTGAGGAAGGGAGGAGTGCGATGCGCGTTCCTCCCTTCCTCAGTCCCCCGAGTCAAGCTATCTCCCTAGGGCTGTCAGTGCGACCGCCCTGGTGAGATCTTCCATTGCGCCCACTGAGCGCAATGGAAAGGCTAGCCCCTCCCTCCACAGCATGCCCCATGCGTGCTGTGGATGGAGGAGTTCAGCTGCCCAAATTGTGTTTTCCATAGGAAAATGCTGTTTGGGCGGCTGAGCAGCAATCTTTTTGTCCCTTCGGGGGCCCACTCCCTCTCCTAGCAGAGTGGGTGGGTCCCCGAAGGGAGAACAAGTTCAGTGACAGCTACAGCAGCCTCTGCATCAGCTCAGAGGCTGCTGTAGCGGTCATAAGTGGCGGCGGCGGCCCCCGCAGTGCTTTGGGGGGCACTGCCCCAAACTCCCGGCAGGGGGAGCCACGGCTGGTGCTGCCACTGGCTTTTACAGGTAGTAATCGTTACATCTTTCAAGGAGGCAGGAAGTAGTAGTAATGGGGGACCTCAACTACCTCAATATATGTTGGAAGACAAACTCTGCTAAGAAGGAATGTTAAGTAAATTCTTGCCTTGCCTTGCTGACAACTTCTTTCAGAAGGCAGAGGAAGGAACAAAGGGGTTGGCTATCCTAGACGTGATCCTAAGCAACAGGGAAGACCTCGTCAAGGAGGTGAAAGTAGCGGGAACTTGGGGGGAGGAGGAAGTCAAAATGAAATGTTGGAAATCATGATCTTAAAAAAAAAAAAAAAGGTACAGTTGAGCATAGTCAAACATGTACTTTGGACTTTAGGAAAGCTGATTAACTTTAGGAAAGCTAGATAAGCTAAAAGAAACAGGAGTGGGAGTTTCTGAAACGTAAGATACTGAAGGCAAAATTACACACAATTCCAATGAAAAAGAAAAATGGGAGACATCTAAAGAAGCCAATGTGGCTGCACAAAGAACTTTTTGATGAGCTGAGAATTAAAAAAGGACACGTATAAGAAATGGAAGATGGAACACGTCATGAAGGATGTATACAGACAAGTAGCCCAACTTGTAGAGAAAGTGTCAAGAAGGTAAAAGCACAGAAAGAACGGAGGCTAGCAAGGGATGCTAAGAACAACAAAAAGGACTTTTAGGTATATTAGAAGTAAGGAGAAGAAAAGAAAGCAGTAGATCCGCTGCTTGGTGAAGACTTTGGGTGATTTCAGACGTTACGAGATCACGGTGAACCACACTGAACCACGCTGAACCCCCCCGCGGGGCCAAAGGGCCCGGAACGTCTGAACGGCGTGCGCCAGATGTTCATCACGCTCAATACCCACATGGGGTCAGTTTGAACCACGCTTCCCGGGCTAGCCGGGGGAAGGTCTCGGGAAGCGTGGTCAAACCAACCCCCACAGGGAACCAAGCAAAAGTAACGTCTGGACGCCAATCCCCCAGCGGAACCAAAAAAATGGAGCCCCGGCCGGGGACGAGGCACGCAGCGTCGCTGCCAGGCAACCAGCACCAACACAAACACCGGAGGGAGATTTAAAGCGAGAGCAGCAGCAAGCAAGCGTGGCGGGATGGAGCGAGGAGGGAAGCGGAAGAGACCGGAGGCACGAACAGCGACAGCGGCGGCACAGGAGGCGGAGGACGTGCAGCCAGGCCCAGCGATGCAGGCGGAGGGGGCACAGGTGCAGGAAGGGGGCACACGGGAGCACCCGACCAGGGAGGCGCCCCGGGAACACCAACCACAGCTGCAGCCGGGTCGCGCCGCCCCGGGGACAGCGGCCGGAACAGGCCCACAGGAGGCACCCAGGAAACGGGTAAGGGCACCCACTGGGAGGGGAACAGGGGGCACAGGGGAACCCCCTGTGGAGGGGGCCGGGGGGACCCCGGGCGGAAGGCAGGGGGGCAGGGGGACCCCGGGCGGAGGGCAGGGGGGCAGGGGGCCCCCGAGAGGGCCCACACCCTCACCCAGCAACCAACCACCCCCCTTCCCCCCCCCAGACACGAAAGTCGGCCCGGGCGGACGAGCCCCAGGAGGAGCCCGGCCCCCGGCCCCCGGAGGCGCACCCCCAGGAGGAGGTGGAGGAGGAGCAGAGGCAGGTGCAGCAGGAGCTGCACCGGGAGGAGGAACAGCAGGGGCCCAGCCGGAGGAAGGCCTATCACAGAGGGGGACAGTGGGGCCTCCAGGAGACCCGGGACTTCATACGGATCTGGGGGACCCTCGAGTACCAGGTGGAGCTCGCAATAAACCAGCGCAACGAGCACGTCTACCGGGACATCGTGCGCGACATGGAGGCGGCGGGGCACGAGCGCACTGTCAACCAGTGTCGCTCGAAGGCCAAGGAGCTCAAGAGGGGGTACAAGGCCCTCAAGGACAATAACAGCCGCTCCGGCCACGGGGCCCGCACCGCCCCCTACTACGATGCCCTGGACCGCATCCTTCACATGAAGGGCTCCATAGTTGCCCCACGCCTGGTGGGCAGCGCTGTGGTCCAGGGCAGGGAGCGGGCCGAGGTACCCCCTCCCCTCGCCGCCCGCCCGGTAGACACGAGCTCAGGGGACCCCCACCCCCAGGAGGACCACCCGGGACCCGCAGAAGCCCCAAGGCCCCCCCCCAGCAGCAGCCCGGAGACATCCCAACGCCGGGCCGGCCAGGCGGAGTCGGAGGTCGGCACCTTCACCACCCTCAGCCAGTGGTCCCAGGGGGAGCACTCCCAGGGTGAGGCGCCGGCCTCCGAAGGCTCGGAGACGGACATAGAGGGTAAGCGGGCCCCCAGGGCAGGGGGGGGCACGACCAGGGGGCCGGTGGCAGGGGCGGGGGTGGGGGCCCTGCTGCAGGGGCCACAACCAGCCCCCTTCACCCGCTCCCCCCTCTCCCGCCCGCAGGACATGGGGAGCCCCAGGACCGGGCCAGCGAGACGGTGCAGGCCCCCGCGGAGGGCACAGGAGAGCAGGTGCCGGACCCAGGTAAGGCGGGAGGGCTGGGATTGCGGGAGGGCCCCCCGGGCGCCAGCCCAGGGGGGCCTCTGGCCTCAGTGGGGGAGGGGGGGCAGGGGGCCCCGGGACCCGACCCCGCTAGGGGACAGGGCCCTGCACTGACCCACCCGCCCATTTCCACAGGGCAGCCCCCGCGCGCGGCGCCTCCGCCGGCCGCGGCCCCAGCCCAGCGGATGCGGGAGTACCGGGCGCGGGTCCGCAGGCGCAGGGAGGAGCAAGCGGAGGACATCGTCCGCAGGGCGGAGGAACAGGGGGAGCGCATGATCGCCTCCGTGGACCGCATGGAGGCGGCCATAGAGCGGTCCATGGAGAAGGCCCTGGAGACAGACCGCCGGCTGGAGGCGGAGGTGCGCCTGGAGCGGAGGCGGGAGCGCCGGGAGCACCAGCGGCAGCAGGGGCTGCTCAGGGGCCTCCGGCAGGACATACAGGGCATGGTGCGGGAGCACAGTGCCAAGATGGACAGGTCCCACGACATTGGGACCTCCCTGCTCCTGCATGCGGGCACCATGTGTGCCTACGTGATGGCCGGCGCACCTCCGGGCGCCCTGCCCGCCCAGGTCCCCATGCCGGGCCCCTCGGCGCCCCCGGGCCCAGCCCTGCCGCCCCTGGCGCCCCCCCGGCCCCAGGGCCCTCGCATGCGCCTCCCAGTGCCCCCGGGCCTCCGGAGGGTCCAGCCCCCCCGGGGCGCGACCGGGGCACCGGGCACAGCTGCCCATCCGCCGCCCGGCCCCCTGCCGGGGCCGGGACCGGCCCAGGACACGGCAGGGGACACGGACAGTGGGGGGGAGGGGAGCTCCCAGAGCTCGGTGGGCCCAAGCGGCCGCACGAGGGGTCGGCCCAGGAAACGCGGGGGGATGGTGGGAAGGGGGGGGAGGGGGAGGGCCACATGAGGGCGGGTGGTGGACGGGGTCACGGGGACGGGGGTGGGGAGGGGGCACAGGGTGATTGTGTGCACTGTGTGGGCAATAAAGTGTTGTAAAGAGACAGTTGTCCCCGGCCCGTTTGTGGGGGGGACAGGGCTGTGGGACCGCGTGTACAGGGGCATGGGCACGGAACGGGGGGTGGGGCCCCCAGGGGCGGGAAGGCCCTCACAGCGGGCCCCCCCGGGCGATGTGGGTTGCAAGGGCGTTCCGGATCCTTTTGGCATACCGGTACTCCCGGGGGTTCCCTGCGTTCACGTACAGGGGAACAGGACCGGGGGGCCGGTGGGGCTCGGGGTACTCCAGGGCCGCCCCCTCGGTCTCGCACACATTGTGCAGAACGCAGCAGGCACCGATCACCAGGGCGGAGGTGGGGACGGTGAAGTCCAGGCGGCCAGCTATACTCCTCCAGCGCTGCTTCAGGGCCCCGAAGGCACGCTCCACCACGGTCCGGCTCGCACACAGGCGGGTATTGTATACCTGCTCCGCAGGGGTGCTCGGGACAGGGTAGACCTTCATCAGCCAGCGGGTCAGGGGGTAGGCGGGGTCCCCCAGGATGCAGGGGGGCATGGGAACACCCTCGATCCACCTCATGCCCATGTCCGCGAAGTCCCCCCGGTACATGCGGGCATAGAAGGGGGAGATGGTCATGATCCTGGCGTCGTGACTCCGGCCGGAGTTGCCCGTGTAGATGTCTATGAAGCGGGCCCGGTGGTCCACCACCCCCTGCAGGTGCAGGGAGTAGTATCCGTGCCGGTTCACATACTCCAGGGCCTCCCCCGCGGCCGGGCGCAGGATCTCGATGTGTGTGCCGTCCACGGCTCCGATGCAGTTCGGGAAGCCCCCGGCCGCGAAGCCAGCCATCACAGCGCCCTGGTCCAGGAGCTGGATGGTCCTGTCGAGGAGCACGCCCTCCACAGCCTCGCACACATCCCGCACGATGCAGGCGACCGTGCTGAGCCCCACCCCGAAGTGCTGGGACACGGAGCGGCAGGAGTCGGGCGTTGCGAGGGCCCAGACCCCTATGGCCACCCGCTGGACCATGGGGATGGGCTCCCGCATGGAGGTGTGCTGCCGCTCCAGCCAGGGCGCGAGGAGCTCCGCTAGGCGCAGCAGGGTGGCCTTGCCCATCCGGAAGTGGGACCCCCACTCGGCCTCCCCCCAGTGGGCCTGGGCCCGCTCCCACCAGGCCTGGGGCCGCTCCGTGACCCATAGGCTCCGCGCTATGGGCATAGCCAGCAGCGCTGCCCGGCGGAGGGTCTGCGTTGCCCAGCGGAACCGCCTCGCGGCCCCTCGGAGCGCAGCGGGCCGGGTGAGGCTCCGGCAGGCGGCCAGCCACGCCCCCCAGGCCCGGCGCCGAGCCCTGAGCCGGCCACGGACTCTCCTGCGGGCCTGCTGGCCCCGGAGGCGCACGCCAGCCCGCAGGGCCAGGACATAGCGCAGGCGGACGGCCAGGTGCACCCTCTCGGTCAGGAGGCACAGCTGCTCAGTGTGGTCACGGTGCCACTCAGCCGCGAGCGCGAGGAACATCCAGTTCCCACCTGCCCTATCGCGCTCCATGGTGCTGGGGCCCCGGTGGGGGCTGGGAGCGCTTATGGCGGCCCGGTGCTGGTGGCTCCGCCCGGGGGTCGGCCTCGCGGGCCTGCGCGCGCCCTGTGCCGGTGCGTTCCGGCTGCTCCCGCCCCCAGCACCCCGGGCCCCCTCCCCTCGCTGTTTGTAGCGGGATGGCCTTGAAGGTGCGATTAGGCAGACAGAGAGCTCGCTGTTGTTCTCTGCAGCTGTGCCGGGCCCGCACCCCACGCCTCGCTCTGTTGTGCTACAATGTTGCGGTGCGGGCCCGTGTTCCCTGTCCCGGGGGCCGGGCCGAGCCTCTCCCGGCCCTGGGCAGTCTGTGTGCCCTCCGGGCTCCGTGTCCCATTCCCTGTTGTGCTGGACCATGGCTGGCTGCCCATCCATGGGGCTCCCGCTGTCCGGCCCCCAAGGGGCCCCCCATATCTGGGCCTTCCGCGAGACCATGTCTCTGTGCGACCTGTGGCACACCCCTGCCGTGCAGCTGCTCCTGGCCGGGCCGGGGAGCCGTGCAGGTGCCTACGAGAGCCTGAGCTCCGGGCTCCGTTACTTTGGCCATGTGGTGAGCGCCCGTGATTGCCGGCTGCATGCGGAGGCCCTGGGGCTGGCTCGTTTCCCCGAGGGGCGCATCCCGGAGGTGCTGTGCGCCCATGTGCCCTGGAGCGCCTCTGAGACCGTGTCAGCGCTGGTGGTGTGTGGTCTGGGCGCCTACTCGGAGTGCCTGGCCGAGGGTGGCCCTGCCTTGGCCGTGAGCTACTTCTCCTGTGTTCACGGGGCCCGTGGGTACCAGCGCACCCGTGGGGCGGCGTTCCAGCGGCTTCTGGAGCTGGGGCATCTTCCGTGGCCCCCTTCTGCTGCCTGCTGTGTGCCGGAGCCCTCCGCGGTGGAGATGTCATCCCTGTTGGCGGTGTGGGCGCGTGTGGATGTGCAGCTGGCCCTCACCATGCCCGATCCCTTCGAGGCCTACTACCTGATCGCCCACTACATGTCCTTGCAGGGGTACCGCCGGGGCATGCTGCACTGGCCCCACCTGGTCCACCGGGCGGGCCACCCGGGCCCTCGGGCCAGCGGGGCCCCCGGCAGCGGCCCGTGAGCCCCGCGTCGCTGGCCTGCCCCCCCCGGCGTGGTGCCCCCGTGTGGGCTCCCGCCCCGGCCCGGGGGGGGGGCCTGGTCCCCGCTGGCCGCTCCCGACCTGCGGACCCCACCTCGGTGAGCTCCCGCCCGCCTCGCTGCTTGCTGCTGCCCCTGGCCGTGGTCCTGGGCCCCCTCCATCCCCGTGACTCCGTGGGTGCTGCCTGAGCGTCGCTGGTGCTGCGGAGGAGCACCGCTGGACCCGGCTGCCCTGCCTGTGCCAGCCTTTGACTGTGGGGCCCCCTTCCTCCTCCTCCTGGCGCCCCTCCGCCGGCCTCGCTGTGCTTTGGGGGCCCCCAACGTGCCTTGCTCCGGGGGTCCCCCCCCCCCCTCCGAGACTGCCTCTGTTCCTGTGGGGGCACCTCCTTGGACTGGACTGGACTGGGGTGGTGTGGGGGTTGCTGCTGTCCGTGCCTTGCCCCGTGGTGGTGCCCCCCCCCTCCCTGCCGGTGTTCCGGGTGGGGCGTTCCGGGCGCCCCTTCCCCCCTTCCCGGCCTTTCCCTGGTGTGAGTGTGTGTGCCCGGGCGTGTGGCCGTGCATTGTGCCCTGCTGCGGGACCGCTGTGTGAGCCGGCTGTCAGCCTGTTCTCGCTCTTCCCCCCTCCCTTCCCGTTTCCCTTGTGTGGGCGTTCCCTTGAGTGCCTTGTGGCTTCGTTTGCCCTCAGTCGGCCATGTCTGTGTCCCGCCCCTGCCCGGTGCCTTGTGGGGGTTTAGCGCCCGCCGGGGGTTCGGCTGCACGTCTGTTGTGCTGCCACGGGCCGTGATGGTGCGGCCCGGTTCCGGGCCGTGGTCCCGTTCCCGGCACGTCTGTTTGGGTCGTTTTCCAACCCCCGGGCGTGGTTGCGCTGTTCGCCCCCCCTGGTGGTTCGCTGTGGTGAACCGGCCGCCCGTAACGTCTGAAAGTACCCATTGAAATGTTAACAGGTGACAAAGGAGGCCGAACTACTCAACTTGTATTTTGCCTCCATCTTCTCCCAAAGGGAAATTTGTGTCCAACCTAGCAAAAGTAGCATGAATGATGGGGGCGAGAAGGAAGAAGGATTGCAGCTAAGGATAGATAAAGAGTTGGTCAGAGAATACTTAGCTACTCTACCCAGGTTCAATCTTCAGGGCCTGATGGGTTACATCCTAGGGTACTGAAGGAACTTTGAAGTACTCTCGGAACCTCTCTTTCTCTCATCTTTGAGAACGGGTGAGGTGCTGGAAGACTGGAGACGGACAAATGTTGTCCCTATCTTCAAAAAGGGGGTAAGGAGGATCCAGGAAACTATAGACCAGTCAGCCTGACATTGAAAGCTGGAAAGATACCAGAACAGATTATAAAGCAGTACATCTGTAAGCATCTAGGAAAACAATGCAGTGATTATTAGAAGCCAGCATGAATTTGTCAAGAATAAGTCATGCCAGACTAATCTTATCTCCTTTTTTGATCAAGTTACTAATTTAGTGGATCATGGGAACACCGTGGACATAATATATTTTCATTTCAGCAAAACATCTGACAAAGTCTCCCATGATATTCTTGTTGACAAGCTAGTAAAATGGGGGCTAGATGATAATACCATTATGTGGATTCACAGCTGGTTAAAGAACTGTATTCTATGGCTCAAGTGCTCATCAATGGCTCCTCATCAGTCTAGAGGGGAGTGTCAAATGGGGTGCCGCAGGGCTCTGTCCTGGGCCTGGTACTGTTCAACATCTTTATTAAGAACTTGAATGAAGGCGTAGAGGGAATGCTTATTCAATTTGCAGACAACACAAAACAAGGAGGGATAGTCAACACCTTAGAAGACAGAAATAAAATTCAAAATGATTTTGAAAACTAGGCTAAAACTAACAAAATGAAGTTCAATAGAGATAAATGTAAGATTCTGCATTTATGGAAGAAAAATCAAGTATACAAAATACAGGATGGGGATACCTGGCTTAGCAGCAATATATGCAAAAAGAATCTGGGGATTGTAGTTGATCACAAACTGAACATGAGTCAATGGTATGATGCAGCCACAAAAAAGGCTAATGCAATTTTAGGCTGCATTAACAGAAGCATTGTTTCCAAGTCATGAGAAGTAATAGTTCCACTCTACTCTGCAGTGGACAAACCTCATCTGGAGTACTGTGTCCCCAGCTCTGGGCACCACACTTTGAGGTCATCGACAAATTGGAACAGGTTCCGAGAAGGGTGACAAATATGGTCACGGGTCTGGAAACCAGGGCCTATATGGGAAGGTTGAAGGAGCTGGTTATGTTTAGCCTAGAGAAGAGAAGACGAAGGGAGGACAGGATAGTGGGAACATTAGGAAGAACTTCCTAATGGTAAGAGCTGTTTGACAGTGGAACAAATTGCCTAGAGCGGCGGTGAGCACTCATTTGCTCTAGGTTTTCAAACAGAGGCTGGACGGCCATCTGTCAGGGATGCTGCAGCTGTGAATTTCCTGCACTGAGCAGGGGGTTGGACTAGATGACCTCTGAGGTTTCTTCCAACTCTGTGTTTCTATGAAATGCAACCAAAAAAGAGATGACCCTTGTGGCATTTTCTGACGTCTGCAGGAGGTGGAGGCGCAAGATACTTACGCAAGTAACTTCACACACGTATGGAGGGCAGCTAGCACGTTTGCACTGGGGCAGATGCAGGGGCATATTTATAATAGGTGTGGGGGGCTTGTGGGCCCCACACACATGCAGAATGCATGTGCCCACTGGAGTGGATTGCCCCAGCAGAAGTCCCATTCTATCTTCTGCACCAGGGCCAATTCCCACCTAGCTAGGTCCTTGGGCAGATGAACAGATGCAGGACCACTACATTTTACAGTCCTTATTTCAGATATAGTATTACTTGCAATATAAGGATTAGTAATGAATTATCAATACTGGATGATTAACTCGGTACTTAGCACTAGAACAGTCATGGCTACTCCATTGGTACAATCACAGCGCCTAATAAAATAAGAACCCCTGGATCATCATCATAGTACTACTGCACTACAAAGTAACAAATGGTTACATCTAACAAGCTTCTACATTAACTTTTACTCCCACAGTATTTTAAAGGAGTGCATTGCATTTTTAAACAAATATTTTCCCCTGAACATTTTCAAGCTTACAACACACTTTGGCATCTAACAATTAAGACCATCAGTAATGCTGCCCCTGCAATTTCTGATCTTAAAGATAGTTTATTATACCAAAAGGGCTTTAGAGGAACACAGAATTAAAACATCTGTAGTCAGCATGGCATATTATTCTTGTAGCATAATACATGGAAAAGACGTTACAGCTCATGATTCCTCACTAGCTGTTTTGAAGTGTGCTTTGAGTTAGATACATAATTGTTTGGTTTCTATTCCACCAGTGTTCAGGAAAGAGTCATAGCAAAACCCAATAAGGCAATAGTTTTCGTCAAGAGGATTTTCCAATTGATGGATTTGGAATGCTGTGATTAGCGCATACTCAGCTGGGAGCAAGTTTCATTTGCACTGTCACTTGTTGACAGAAGAAAAAACATTGCATTTGTGAGAGTCAACCACATACCACAAAGTGAATATCACATGAAAATTGACTAACAGCTTAATTTTGCAGGCTTATGAGGCAAGTGCGTCAGCCCATAACTTGCATTCTGACTAACAGTAATATTTTAAGTTGGCTGAGTATATGGTGAAATAAACAGGAAATATTTTTTTACCATAGTTTGCTGAGCAAAGTGCAATATGTGAAAAGGTATTTTGTTTTTAATCAAATTATAATCTAATCACAATATTTATGATTCTGTGAACTAATAAGTAAAGCTGTAGCCTGGTGGAATTTTCATAATGGAATGCAAAAAGAGGAAGGCACAGTGTAAACAGGAGATGTATGAACTGATTTTGTAGAATTCACAATGCTCACGCACAGTAACTAACTTTTAAGAGTGAGTTTGTGGAAGTCTTTTTAAGAGAAAAAGAAATGACAGTAGACAAAGACATCGGCTAATGACTACCAGGATTTCTTGGAACTCTTCATTCAAAAATTTAAAAAAGTAAAAAATTCTTAACAGGATGTGCGGAAGAACATAAGTAGTGCTGTACTGGGTCAGACCAATGGTCCATCAAGCCCAGCATCCTGTTTTCGAGTATTCTGTTTCCATCAAGCCCAGCATTCTCTCTTGGTCTCTTGGGAGAAGTACCCAACAGGTCACAATGGGCAAACCATTCCCTGCTATTCCAGACCCCAACAATAATTTATTCAATTTCTATCCCACCCCTCTCGTAAAAGCGACTCGGGCAGCTTATAATAAAAAAAATAAAATCACAATATAACAAATCAAATAAATACAGCACATATAAACGAACAACAATAAGACTATACTAAAACTCTGGCTTGTGCATAAAAAAATCCTCTCCTCCCAACCCCTACAACCCATCCTCCCCCTCCACCCTAACTCGCCGCTTTCACCAAATGCCTGGCGGAAGAGCCAGGATGTACAGTTTTGTCAGAAGGTGAAAAGATTCGGGCTGAGGCGGACCTACACCCAGAGGGAATTTCAGAGCGACAGCACAGCCGCCGAGAATGCCCTCCTGTCCATCCAAACTCGCCAACGCGGGACTTTCAGGAGGACACCCCCAGATGATCACAGGGGCCGCCCAGGGGGTGAGGTGATCACTCAGATAGGTAGAGCCCAGGCTGTGAAGGGCTTTAAAAGTCAACACCAGCACCTTGAATTGGGCCCGGAAGACAATAGGCAGCCAGTGCAGTGCTCAGATCACAAGTGTTATGTGCTCCCTGCGACCCATCCCAGTCAAGACATGGGCTGCCGCATTCTGCACTAGCTGCAGTTTCCGAACGGTCACCAAGGGCAGCCCCACGTAGAGCGCATTGCAATACTCCAGCCTCGAGGTGACGAACGCATGGATGATAGTGGCAAGATCAGAATCCAAGACATATGGGCAGAGCCTCTTTCACCAGATGTAATTCGTGAAAGACACCCCTGGCCACAGCCAACACCTGGTAATCCAGGTGTAGCTGCGAATCCAGGAGCACCCCAGGCTTCGCACAGATGGAACCAAAGGAAGACGGATGCCCTAATGGGAGAAAACTCCTCACCCAGATCACTGGTCCCGCCTACTAACATCACCTCTGTCTTATCAGGATTGAGCCTCAATCAACTCAACCTAATCCAATCCCCCACAGCATCCAAGCACCAGAAAAGAAATAATACAGCAGGGCCTGGGTTGGATGAAAATGACAAATACAGCTGGGTGCCTTCAGCATACCGATTATAGCAAACCTCCTACCTGTGCATGACCTCCCCGAGCAGCTTCATATACACATTAAACAAGAGAGAGGACAGAATAGAACCCTGCAGGACCCCACATGGTCAGCCACCAGGGGACAAAGAACAATCCCCCAGCACCACCCACTGAGATCGAACTGTGAGGTAGGAATGGAACCATTGTAAAACAGTTCCATCCACCCCCATGAGGTCCCGCAGGCATGCCACCAGCAACTCATGGTTAGCTGTATCAAAAGCTACTGATAGGACCAACAGGGTCATACAACCCTTGTCCAATTCTACGAGGAGGTTGTCGACCAAAGCCACAAGTGCTGTCTCCGTGCTGTATCACGGGTGAAAGCCAGACTGCGTGGGATCAAGAAAACTGATGCCATCTAAATACGCCTGGAGCTAACTGAGTCACTACCCATTCAATGACCTTCCCTAAAAAGGGAAAGTTAGAGACAGGCTGGTAAATAGTCAGGGCATCCACGTCAAGTGATGGTTTTTTGAGGAGGGGCTGAACCACATCCTCATTACGGCAAACTGGCATCCTCCCCTCTTGAAGGGAGGCATTTATAACCCCCGCCAGCGCTGGTCCCAATGTCTCACTGGTAGCTCTTACTAACCAGGATGGAAAAGGATCTAATTCACAAGTTGTGTCTTGAACAGACCCCAGCACATCGGCTGGCATCGTCAATTGAAATTCATCCTACAAAACATGAGCTGACAGGGCATTCCTAACCTCTGGCTCTGCCACTGCCTCCGAAATGGCAGAGTAAAAGCCATGCTCAATGAGAGTAATTTTGTTCACAAAGTACTTCAGTACTTCTTGAATGAATCTGGGTCCAGGCGGAGACAGGCTGGACCAACCAGACCTCTCACCACCCGAAACAGCTCTGCTGGACATGACTGAGCAGATGCAATGACTACAGTAAAAGACCATTTGTTTACTGCCCTCACCGCCACGACATAGGACTTACAAAATGCTCTATGCTGCAACCGATCATCTTGGGCACGAGTATGGTGCCAGAGTCACTCCAACTGCCTCCCCTCCGTGAACCACAGGGACCTGTGGAGCTGACATGCTGGAGGCAGACACTTAGGAGCCACCCAATCAATGACCCCCATCAACCAGCTGTTCCAAAAGGCCACAAGGTTATTGATGGAATAACTATTGAGGTCAACAGGTATCTCTCCCAGAGCATTACACAACCCTTCCAGTTCCATCAGTCTCCTAGGTTGAAAAAAAGTAGGATTATCTGAACTGTTCCCGTACCCCTACGGTCAGGCAGGCGTGCTAGGATGGAGGCTTGCAGGACGTAATGGTCCGACCACGGCAAGGGTGAACACACCCCCAATCATCAGATCCTCTGCCTCAAGGTCAGTGCAGAAAACCCAGTCCAGAGGGCACGCCTGCTCATGCGATGGGTCCCTCACCACCTGGGACTGGCCCATAGTTGCCATGGCGGCCATGAATTCCTGCTCCGCCCCTGGCAATCCCACCTCGACATGGATATTGAAGCCCTCCAAGACAATAAGCTTAGGAGACTTAACACACAGGTACGAAGCCAGAGCTGCTAGAACAGACAGGGATGCTGCTGTGCAGTGGGGTGCACGGTACACTAGTAGAATCCCCATCCCATCTGGACAAATCAACCATAGACACTATCCCAGACTAGTCTGCACTGAAAACCTCCGTGCGACCAACCCATCCCTAAAAATAAGCTATCCCCCCCCCCACCACCACCACCTTCTGACCTGGGTTGGTGCTGGACAGAGTACCCAGCCGGAATGAGATCCGCCAATAAGAGATTATATTATATGATTTATTATTATTATTATTACACTTGATATCCCACCCCTTCCGCCAAAGACAGCTCAGGGCAGTTTACAGTAAATAAAAATATACATATAAAAATACACGATCAACATAAATATCCACATCTAAAAAGAGGGGAGAAGAAGATAAAAAGGAAGAAAATACCACCACCCAATACCCCACCGTTACCATCCCCTACTAAAAATAAAAACCCACCCTCCACCAGGCCTTTGGCGAGTAAGATGGGTGAACAGCCAGGTCTTGCATTGACATCGAAAGAGTGGCGGCCCAGGGCCACTCGGGCACCTGCCAGGAGGGAGTTCCACAAAACCTACTTGACTAATAGCCATAAATGGACGTATTCTCCAAGAACTTATACAATCCCTTTTTAAAAATAGCAAATTACCAGCCTTGACAAGTTAATTGTGCAGAGTGAAAAAATACTGTTTTAAATCTGCTGTCAGTTAATTTCATGCAGTGTCCCCTTGTTCTAGTACTATTAGAGGGGGTAAATAACAGCTCCCTATTTACATGTTGCACTTTACTCAGTGTTTTATAAACTTCTGTCATATCCACAGACACCTCTTTTCCATGCTGAAGAACCCCAACTTATCAAGCCATTCATACGGGAGTTGTTCCATACCCCTTATCATTTTTGTTGCCTTTCTCTGTACCTTTTCTAGTTCTACTATGTCATTTTTGAGATGAAGTGTACACAAAACTCCCGGTGTGGTCATACCGTAGATCTATAAAGAGGCATTACGATGTTTTATTCTCTACCCCTTTCCAAATTATTCCTAACACTCTTTTTGCTTTTTTGACTGCCGCTGCATACAGAGCTGAAGATTTCAATGTATTGTCTACAATGAGTCCAAGATCCTTTTCCTGAGTGACAATTCCTAATTTAGAACCCAGAATTTTATACATCTAGTTTGGGTAATTTCCCCCTACGTGCATCACATTGCAATTGTCCACATTAAATTTCATCTGCCATTTGGATGCCCACTCACCCAGTCTTGCAAGATCCTCCTGCAATTCTTCACAGTCCACTTGGGTTTTAACTACCTTGAATAACTTTGTGCCATCTACAGATTTGATCACCTCACTCTTTACTCCCTTGTCCAGATCATTAATGAATTAGACAACACTGGTCCCAATACAGATCCCTGGGGCACTCCACTAGTTATTTCTCTCCACTATGAAAGCTGACCATTTAGTCCTACTCTTTGATTCCTATCTTTTAATCAGTTGCCGATCCACAACAGGACACTGCCTCTTATTCTTTCATTTCCTCAAGAGCAGGGGTGGGGAACCTCAGGCCCAGGGGCCAAATGCAACCCGCAACAAGTTTTTATTCGCCCCTTTCCACTTCCTGGATTTGGCCCTTGGATCAATTCTTACCTCCAATCACCCAAAAACTGAGCTAAAGGGAAGGGAGCAGGGATAAGGTCATACAAGCAAGAATAGGGGACAGTTTCATGGCACAGATCCATTATTTGGGCCCTCCTTTCCTTGAGTGCATCCCTTGAGCACCCCTATCCCAACTTTTGTGTGGCCCTTGGAGCTTGTGCAAGCTTTCAAAGTGGCCCCAGGAGGAAAAAGATGCCCGACCCCTGTTCAAGAGTCTCTGAGAGACCTTATCAAACGCCCTCTAAAGGTTATGTTATATCAACCAGATCACCTTAATCCACATGCTTATTTACACCCAGTTCCAATAGATTAGTGAGACATTAAGCCATGTTTATCAATATGCGCAGTAATTCTGTTCTTAACAACCATTTTCACTAGTTTGTCCAGCACGGACATCAGGCTCACCGGTCTGTAGCTCCTATGATCACCTCTGAAGCCCTTTTTAAGTGTTGGCTTTACATTTGCTACCCTCCAATCCTCTGGTACAGTGGCAAATTTTAACAATAGGTTACAAATTACTAATAGTAGATCTGCAACTTCATATCTGAGTACCTTCAGAACTCTGGGATGAATACCATCTGGTCCTGTTGATTTGTTACTATTTAGTTTGTCAATTTGCTTTAGAACCTCCTCCAGGGTCGCATTTGTGACAGTTCTTCCAATTTTTCACCAATAAAGACTTGGGTCCGGTGTGGGTATCTCCCTCAAATCCTCAGCAGTGAAGACAAAAGCAAGGCACTTATTCAGATTCTAAGCAATGCCCTTACTCTCCTCAGTGTTCCTTTTACTCCCCGGTCATCTAGTGGCCCAACCGACTCTCTAGTAGGTTTGTTGCTGCTTCTGATGTACTTGAAAAAGTTTTATTATTTTTTGCGCCTTTAGTGAATGGTTCCTCCAATTGCTCTTGGCCTGTTATTAACATTTTACATCTAATTTGGCAATTCTTATGCTCTTTCCTATTCTTTTCATTAACACTAGCTTTCCATTTTTTAAAAGAACACCTCTTTGGCTCCAATAGACTCCTTAACCTCCCCGTCTAGTCACACCGACAGATGTTTAGTCCTCTTGCTACCTTTTTTTGTTTGTTTGTGGAATAAATTTAACCTGTGTCCCCAAGGTGGTTTTTAAAATAATCTCCACATCTCTTGCACACATTTAATCCTTGCAACTGCTCCTTTTAGTTTCCCTCTAACTAGTATCCTCATTTTTACACAGTCCCCCTTTTTAAAGTTAAATGTTACTGCAGTAGTTTTTGTTGTTGTTGTTGTTGATCTCCCTCCTATAGTTATGTCAAATTTGATTATATTATGATCACTATGACCAAGCAGCTCTACCACCATTACCCCTTGCATCAGGTCCTGCACTCCACTTAAGACTAGATCCAAAGTAGCTCCTCCTCTTGTAGGTTCCAGGACCAGCTGCTCCAAGAAGCAGTCATTTACAGCATCTAGAAATTTTGTCTCTGTATCAAACCCTGAAGAGGCATTTCCCTAGTCAATTAGAGTAATTGAAATCACCCATTATTACTGTTTTTCTAAATTTAGTAGCCTGTCTAATCTCGGTTAGCATTTCACGACCCTGATCAGGGGGTCGATAGTATAGTCCAATTGTTACACACTTCCCCATTGCACATGGAATTTCTATCCAAAGAGATTCCAGAGTACATTTCACTTTGTGTAAAACTTTAAGCCGGCTTGATTCAATGCTGTCTTTAACATATAGCACCACCCCACCAGCAGCTCATTTTATTCTGCTTTGATATATTTTGTACCCTGGTACATTTTTATTTATTTATTTGGGTGTAGCAAAGCCATAACCCAATTTAACAACACAGACATAACATGACATAAACATACACTCATAAAATAAAACTAACCATAGAACTTT
>QEPC01000385.1:605267-670195 GCA_003113815.1 Sphenodon punctatus
CCTGCCAGGCTGCTGAGGATCTGAGTCTGGGGACTCAGCTCCGATAGGCCCCAAATCTGGTACACTCTGCCCACCCCAAGCCACGCCCCCAAGCCACGCCCCCTTAGCCCATTTCCGGCACGCCGGCGGCAAAGCCGCCGGCACAGGGCCACTAACACTATATTTTCCCGGGCCACTTTGATTTCCCAATCCGCCCCTGCAGCAGACTACCATGCCATAGTGAAAAATGCAAAACTAAACTACAGCAGTCTCATCAAGAATAGCCAGTGAACAGATATTAGAAGGGGAAATCAAGAGACAAAGAACACACTCCAAACAGAGAGAGATCGGGTTGCCACCTTAAGTCATTTTTTACCTGACACTTCCATTTTGGCCTATGGGAGTGTCAAGTAAAAAGCCACAATAGCTGGCAACCCTAAGAGAAGAGAATGTACAGTTGTGATAGAAATTGAAATAGAGGCTACAATCCAAATTCTCCCTCCGCTAAGGTCAATGGCTCCACTCCCATTGACTTTAACAGATGGAGATCATGCCCAGAGAATCACTTTTTTTCCCAATGTCCCAAATACTAGGAAATGGGGGGAAAAGATATGTCTTCAAATAATCAGTTTATACAAAACTTCACATTAAAAAGCCCAACAAAGAGACACTGTGCCTTTATCCTGAGAGAAGAAAGAGGACCGCAGGAACGCATTCAAGATATAGGGTAAAAACAAATGAAACAATAGCCCACAACAGGTGGGTGTTTAGTAGATGTTTGCTGCCTGTTTATTAGGTGTCCATCAGATGTTAGCCACCTCCACCCCCCACCCCTCCCCGGTCATGTTGCCATCACCCATCTGGCACCCACAGCATAGTCCAGGGACATTGTGTGCCCACCATGTGGGCGAATCTGGGTTAACGTGTGCGTACGTGTCTGCATCCCATCGATTAGGTTGTGCACAGCCTCACGTGCATACAGCACCATAGAGTCACAGATGAAAGCCTAGAGTATCTGAGGAGCAACTGCTTCGGGGGGCACAGCACAACACGGAAGAGCGCCTAGCCTGCCTGTGAGGTCGCCGTGCCAAAAACTGTGAGTGGAGGCTGCGTGGACCAAACATGGACTCCGCTGGGGCTATTGTCTCATTTGAAAACATCCATAGCCCACATTAGCTCACACAGGTGGGTGTCCACCTGTCCATTTGTTAGAAGTTCACCAGATGTGGCGGCCAGCCACGAAGTCGCCACTCACAGGCCCCACTCACAGTGGGGTCTTGGAAAATGTTTCACCCACAATTGTTGACTAGGGACAGGCGCCATTAGCCAGCCCCCTTCAGCAGTTCACACCATCTCACCTGAATCCTGCCTGTCCACCCTGGTTTCCCCAGCATTCGACCCCATAGTGAAACCAGGGAAACCACCCGGGCCCTCTCTGCCTTGCGCTCACGCAGGTCAACCAGCCATTGTCCAGGCATTTCTCCCCTTCTACCAGAAAGTTGAACATGATACTTCCTCCTACTACCCCTCAACCTCCACAGGCAGATCCACAGGAGGAGGAGGATGGGGAGAGGGTAGCCCTGCCATTACCCCAACCAAGGGAGCACACACAGCTGCTCTAAAAGCGGAAAGTGGAGGAAGATTTTTTTTAAAAAGCAACCCCGTTCCCTAGAGTTGTCACCTATACACATTTTAAAGGAACACTTATGAAAAATACATGTTGCAGGGCTATTTTCATAATTTATTTATTTAAGATATTTTTACCCCGCCCCTCCTGCCACTGGCAGCCCGGGGCGGCTAACAAAAATTCAACAATAAAAAATACAATAAAATATATAAAAGCATTAGATAAATACAATAGTAAGAAAGGGAAGGAAAAAAAAAACCATAACACCTCCACCCTACCCTTCTTCCTCGCCAAACACCTGGCGGAACAGCTAGGTCTTACAATTCCTACGAAAACTCAGGAGGTCTGGGGCTAGACGGTCCCCACCGGGAGGGAGTTCCAAAGGTGCTGTGCGGCCACCGAGAACGGTCTGTCCTGCGTAGCCCCCCGGGAAACCCGGGGGACCTCCAACAGGGCGCCCCCAGATGACCGCAGAGGACAGTCCAGAACCCTGGGAGTGAGACGGTCTCGCAAATAGGCAGGCCTTATAGGTCAAAACCACCATGTAAGGCTTTATAGGTCAAAACCAACACTTTGAATCGGGCCTGGAAGACTATTGGCAGCCAGTGCAGAGATCGTAGCACTGGTGTTAACCCTACACACATCCCAAGGAAACCTAACCCCCATATCCCCCCAATAAGTGTTCCTTAAAGATGTGCATAGGTGGCAACCCTACCCCCCAAGAAAACTCCCCAAACATCACCACAGTTGGCACTATGGTACAGTTAATATAAAGTCAAATAAAAGTTAAATTACTGTTTTTGTTGTTTAATAATGCTGTTATATTTTTCTCAGTCCATGGCTTCCATGCTTATTCTGGGAAAGGTAGGACGTTTGAGTGAGTGGGGCAGTATGGGGGTTGCATTTGCAAGGGAAGGGGAGTGGCGGGTGCACCAAAAATGTTGGGTGGGGAGTCCTCTGGCAGTGCACTTGCATGTGAGGGCAGAGGGAGCCTTGGAATATAGTCCTTTGACATAAGCCACTTTTGGGGCTGTGGGTGGAAAGGGAAGTGGGGGTGCAGGGATGGGAAGGAGACTGTGGAGAACAGAGGTATGGCTGAGGGATATGCTACTTTGGGGTCTGAAGCCTGAAAACAATTGAGGGCAGGGAGGGGCCTATAGTAGCAGGCCTGTGCCTCTCTGCATCCAGTTGCCATTCCTGACAGATAACTGATAGCATGCTTCAGCTTACCATGCAGGGCTTCGGTGCTCGTCCATTGTGGCTGGAGGAAGGCAAGTTTACGGCTCCGAAGCATACAGAAGCCGTTCGATACCCTTGATCTTTTTTGTTGCCCTTCTCTGTACCATTTCCAGTTAGGCTTGCCACCTTCGGTCATTTTTTACCTGACACTTCCATTTTGGCCTATGGTTAAAAAAACACCAGGTAAAAAAACCACCACAGGTGGCAACCCTATTTCCAGCCCTACTATATCTTTTTTGAGATGTGATGACCAGCAATCGTGGTCCAGGTATGGCTTCTTCACGGATATCATTTTATTGTGAGTCCCTCTTGTTATCAGTCTTTACCTGTGACATTTTCGTATCCCTGAGCTAGCTAAGGAGATGGTGGGTGAGGATAGGGGGATCCTGGACTAGATATGATTTTCTCACTGTTACCATTTCCTCACAACTCCATCCTGTTAAAAATCCCTGCCTATGTCTTTTTAATGTCCCCCTCTTTACTGTTCCTCCTCCCTAGTTTACAGACTGTCACAACAGGGGGAAATGTGGCAGTAAGTATTATTTCACCTTCACAGCTGAAAACCAGAATCGGCCATTGTTTCAGAAGCTGACCACGTGTGAATGTAACAGTCTTCAGGACAATTTTGTTTGTCCTTTCATTGAAACAAACCTTGCTGTCTTAGCTAAGCCCCACTATCACCTACCCTCCACGAAACCATCAGCAGACACACTTTATCATTAGCCGCTTGTGTTTTTAGACAAGCGTCTCCCCACCCATCATGCATGTTGCAGGGCAGCATAGGGTACCAATGCTGCCCTGAAACATGCATGATGGATGGGTAGTTTGTGGGTAATGGGTGTGGAGGCCCTTGCCTAAAAACACCAGCCCTGCCCAGTTTTTTTGGCAGCGGACACAGTATCTCCCAACAAGCGACGGGAGGGAGGCAGAGCAAGGGCAGGGGCTTATAATGAGAGACAATGAGCATGCTCAGCCTATACCTTATCTGTAGATCCTACACCTTGTAAGTGATTATTTTTTTTCAATAAGAGTTATATTCACTCTTCCCCCGACGTGTTTTAGCCGGATGTAGCGGGCCCCTTTAATTCCAACCCCTCTCTTCCTGGAATAGACTCCTCCTGCCCACATTTTGAATGGATGTAAGTGATTACAACAACTGAGGGCAAAACATGGGATGGTGGCTTCATTAGCTGTTACTGGGCATGCTCAGAGTTACTGAGCATGCTCAGTAGTAGCAAGACTCTCCCCTTTACCTCTTCTGTTATTTTGTTCTGTGGTCAAAGATGGCGGCTGGGGAGGCGAGGTCTGTGCTCTTCGTGTGCCTTGGTGAGTCCTGAGTTGTGCTATATGTGGAGAGAAAGTATGCTGACTTAAGGGGAGGCTTGGAAGAGGCAGGGTGAGAGCCTCTCGCGTTCCCCACATCCTGTGGATGCCCTGCTTGGTAGGGGCAGGGGAGGGATATGGGGGTAGAGGGAAGGATTATTGTGGGTCCTGACTTTAGGGCTACTGCTACCTCTCCATATTTATCCTGAAATATACCCCCACACCCATCCCGGCTACAGGCCTGTCTTTATTTCAGCCTTCTCAGAGGTACGGTAATCCTTGGGGACTCGGGAGCTGCTGGGGGCTGCAGGCTGGGTATTATTACAATAAACGTGTCTTGCAGACTTGCTCCCCACAATTCCCTATTCGGCCTACTTATATAAACCCTGCATACAACCCCCCCCCCCCCAAATGCGTTGTCACTTCTCCACTTCTTCATCTCTTCCGCAGTGCTTTCAGCGTTCATAATGCTTTACAATCCCTATCGATCTCACCATCACAGCAGTCCTGTGTGATAGGTTATCCAGCTTCTGTGCACAGATAAAGGAACAGACTTGACCTGCTTTTCTTTCCCTCTCTCCAGTCATTCATTTAGTTATTAAAGATGTGGTGGGGAACAGCTGTTTCTTGCCTACGTGTTTCATCTGTGAATAAATTTAGCTGCCCCTCCCCTGTTTAGGGTGAATGGTATCAAGGCAGGAGGCAATGACCAGGCCATACAGTGATGGTTCATCCTGGTTTCTCTGTTCAGTGTAAAGTTGGTATTGTATCGGCAGGAGAAGCTGTATGATTGTCACGAAAGAATAAGTGTAGAACTGCCCCTTTTCACCTCACTTCTCTGTCAAGGTTGGATAAGAATAGCTAAGGCAGTTATTGTTTGACATTGTCCATTCCTTATCTCAGAGGTGAGGACTCTCAGGCTCAAGGGCCAAATGCAGCAGTTTTTATCTGACCCTGTGATCTAGTTCCTACCTTGAAGTATGGAAGGAGCGAACTCAGGGTAAGGGAGAAGAGACGAGGACACGCACACAAGGATAGGGCATAGATCCACAGTCCTCCCTCTCCCAACTTCTTTGTGACCCTTGCAGCGTGTAAAAACTTCTTGAAGTGTTCCATGGGAGGGAAAAGATTTCCTGCCCCAACTGGTAATGTATGTAATGCAGTAACATTGCTGCTATCTCTGTCCTTTCTCCCATGGTCGAGCACCATTTTTCCTCATTGCCTCTTGAACCCCAAAACTTGTGGAGCAGAAGGCTGACCTTGAAACTTGCCTGCCTGCTCCAAAAGGTGATCCTTGAGTGCACAGGGCCTCCTTGGCTGTTTTTATGTTTATTAGTAGTTTGCTAATGCAGGCAGCAATAGTACAGCCATCTGCCTTGTATTTGTAACAAGAGAAGGTGTGTATTAGTTACATAGCAAAGTTCAAATTAGAGTGCAATTCGTTGGCTGTTTAGTGCTGGCAAGCATAAGTCCCATTGAAGTATCTAACCCTCACACTGACACTGAGGGTTAGCTCTGACACTAAACAACTAGAGGATCACCCTGAGTTTGTATTGCTATGTTTGCTCCATTGCTTGCATTGCAAGCCAATAACTAGAACAGCTAATAAAAAAGGCTTGTGGGGATTGAGAGTTTCTATCATATTATATGACTTGGTAGAAAGGGCCTATGCTTGGTTGTGACCTCTAAATATTGCCACAATGTAAATGTGGTGTTTTAAAAATAATAATAATAATTAATAATCCAAAAATCATAATGCAAGAACGTGGGAAGAGGAAATGGAGTAATTTCACTACTATTAGGAGAAGGTGCAAAGAAGTACAAAAATATAGACAGTGATAGGGTGGAGTCAATGTAATATCGTCAGCACTCCTAAAATGCCATCTTCCTTCTGATAAGTTAAAAGTCTGCCCACAGAATACATATAACACAAAGGGGTAATTTAGGTAAGAAATAACTGTTTGCCCAGATGATTTTTGGAAAAGCTTTTAAATTGACTTGTCAAGGGTTCATTCATTTAGTGGTTTGCCAGTACAGAACTTAGCTGTACTGCAGCATAATTGTTTAAAGCCGCTTAGTCCTGAAATCTATTTTGATACTTCATAAAAACTCATACTTCTTAAAAACTCATGTGCTGTTATTAAAACAGGCCTTATTGCATCCAAAATATGAACACATACTTGAATCTTTCTGGTGATGAACCGTTTGTATGGAGAAGCGTCTCTAAAGAGTCCTAAATCTTTAAGGCAAACTTGGACCATTATGATCCTCTAGTCCACAGGAAGAACCTGCCCTACCAGATAATGAAGGACAGTAAAAATCCAGTTACCTGCCTACTCCTGGCAAGTATACTTTTTTAACTGAGTAGTTGATATTTACAGCCCTGACTCTCCTCCCCAACTGCAAGTCCCTGTTGAGTAGCCTTTTAAGCCTGTTTAATGAATAATCTATATTTTTGTACCTCTGCAGATATATTTGTAGCCCATCTGTCCTATTCAAATTGCACAACATTTCAGTTTTCATATTAAAAAGTAAGGTCCCAGTCCTAAGCACACTAAAATGTAGGTCTCATTTATCATAAGACCAGCATTCCTAGCCCTCATAGTTGTGAAGAAAGCCTTCCAGATGCAGGCTAAGGTAAGCTGATGCAATAATATCTTTGCAAATTTGTAGTCTGAAACAACTACAAGGTTGCAAACTTGTGTGTTCATTGTTAATTTCATTTATGTACCTAGCAGGTTTCATATACTTAGCAGGATAACATTTCTGTGTCAATATTGACTGTTACATTCTTAATCATTTTAACAATGGAATGGAATAAGGGAGAATTTAAGGAGAAATGAAGTTTAGAGACATACAAGTGTGTGGAAAAAAAATAAATGAATAATGGCCTCCCCAGGCTGACAAAGGGGTTATATTGCCTTGCCTGGAAATATTGCAGATGAAAAGGTATTACTAGTAACTAGAAGCTTATATCATTCTCAAATTCAGTTTTGTAGCTGAAGAGGATTATGGAGTGCCAGGTGGCATAAAAATGAAGTTAGCTTTCTTTATTGAATTATTATTTTATTGTAAGCATTTATATAGCACCAGTGATGTACCTGGCACTTTACAAAAGAAACAAGATAGACACGGTCCCTGCCCGAGAGCTTACAATTGAAAGACAGAGGGAGGGGGAACAGAGGGAGGGACAAGGGATGCAACATTCATGAGGATGCAAGAACTCCGAGACAGTTTCTTGGGTTAGTTACAGTAAATTGGGACTTTACAGATAACAGGTGGGGGATCCTGGGTGGGAATGATTAGCAGGAGTTAGGAAGGACGGAGTGGAAGAGGTGGGTTTTCAGGAGGGAATTGAAGGTGTGGAGGGCAAGGTGGACGAGGGCAGGGAGGTAGTTCCAGGAGTGCGGGGCAGCAAGGGAGAAGGGACGAAGGTGGTTGGGGGAGCGTGGAAGGGTGAGGGAGGGGATAGAAAAGCAGCAAACGGGTTCGGAGGGGGATCAGGGCAGAGAGGTAGGGGGGAGCGAGGTTGTGAAGGGCTTTGTAAGTGAAGACAAGGAGTTTGAACAGAATACGCTCAGGAAGAGGGAGCCAGCGGAGAGAGGAGAGGCTGCACATGGTCAAAGCGACAGGCTAGGTGGATGATCCTGGCAGCAGAGTTTTGAACAGAGATGAGGGAAGAAAGGTGAGAGTGGGGAAAGCCAGCAAGGAGGAGGTTACAATAGTCGAGGCGTGAGATGACTAGGGCATGAAAGAGTTTTGGCAGAGGAGACAGACAGAAAAGGGCGGATCTTAGCAATGTCGTGCATGGAGAAACGGCAGGATTTAGCAACTGAGTCAATGTAGGGTTTGAAGGTAAGGTACTAGTCGAAGACAAAGCCTAAACTACGGGCTTGGGGGACAGGGACGATGGAGACCCCGTCAATGGCAATTGACAGGGAAGAGGGAGAGAAAGGATTGGGAGGGAAGATAAGGAGTTTAGTTTTCGCCATGTTCTGTTTCAGTTGGCGTTGAGACATCCAGGCGTAGATATCCGAGAGACAGTTGGTGAGACAAGCTTGAACAGAGGGGGGAGAGGGAAGGAGTGCAGAGATAGAGTTGAGTGTCATCAGCGTATAGGTGGTATTGGAAACCGTGGGAGGCAATGAGTTTATCTAGGGATAAGGTGTAGATAGAGGAGAGGGCTAAGGACAGAGCCTTGGGGAACCCCGACCGAGAGGGGTAGGGAGGAGGAGGGGGAGAAGTTAGGAAGAGATACACTGAAGGAGCAGTCAGAAAGGTAGGAGGAGAACCAGTTGAGAACAGAGTCCTGGAATCCAAGGGAGTGAAGCAATTCAAGCAGGAGTAAGTGGTCAACAGTGGGTACTTTCAGACGATACGGGGCCCTTTGGCCCCGTACCGGAACCAACGTCTTCGTTCCCCGCCGGGGTCACCCCTGCACGGCCCAACAGACGTGCCGGGGGGATCCCGGCGGGGAAAGTGGGAGGGGCCGGGGCCGCGCGGCGCAACGTGCGGCCGCACGGCCCCGCCCCCTCCACGCACCCCGCCGCCCGCCCTCCGAGGAGACGGGCGGGCGGCGGGGCCAATGCGGCCGCCGCGTCTGGCCGATCGTGCCACGGCCCGGGATCCCGCCGGGGATCCCGGGCCGTGGCACGCGGCCAGACGTTACTTTTTGTTGGCCACGGCCCGGGGTCCGTTTGACCACGCTTCCCGGGACCTTCCCCCGGCTAGCCCGGGAAGCGTGGTTCAAATTGACCCCATGTGCCGATTGAGCGTGGCCAACATCTGGCGGCCGCCAAACAGACGTGCGGGACACGGTGACCCCAGGTGGGTATTCACCGTGGTTCACCGTGTCAACGTCACGTCTGAAATCACCCAGTGTTGAAGGCAGCAGAGAGATCAAGGAGGAAAAGAATAGAGTAAAGGCGGTTGGATTTAGCCACAAGAAGATCGTTGGTGATCTTCGCTAGAGCGGTTTCAGTGGAGTGAAGGGGGCGGAAGCCGGATTGGAGGGGGTCAAGGGAGATGTTGGTGGAGAGGAGGTTGAGGCAATGGGAATAGACAAACCGTTCAAGGAGCTTGGAAGCAAAAGGGAGGTGCGAGACAGGATGGTAATTAGAGGGTTCGGAGGGATCCAGATTCCAGAGTGGACTTTTGAGGATGGGGGAGACAGTGGCGTGTTTAAAGGCAGAGGGGAAGGAGCCGGTAGAAAGGGAGAGGTTGATGATGTGCAGGAGGGGAGCTGCGACGGTAGAAACAATGGAGGTCAGGAGGTGGGACGGAATTGGGTCCAGGGGGCAAGTGGAGGGATTGGAGGAGGAGAGCAGGGAGGAGATTTCCTGAAGGGAGGCGGGAGGGAAGGAGGATGGGAGAGAGGTGGGGGGGGAGGGGAGAGTAGTAGTGGGAGAGGACTTGGAAGCGATTTCCAGGCAGATCTTGTCGATCTTAGAAGTGAAAAGGAGAGCAAGATCCTGAGAGGAGAGGGAGGAGGAGGACAGGGGGGCTTGAGAAGGGAGTCAAAGGTGGAAAAAGGCGGTGAGGGTCCCAGGAGTAGGACTCAATGTGGGAGGCATAGTACTGCTTCCTAGCGAGGGAGATAGCAGAATTGAGCGATAAGAGGCAGAATTTGAAGTGGAGTAAGTCAGCGTTGTAGTGGGATATGTACCAGAGGCGTTCCGCAGTCCGAGTGTAGGAGCGGTGATGACGAATGGTGGGAGTGAGCCAAAGGTGAGGGTTACAGGAGCGAGCTTGGGGGGGGAGGAAGGGAGTCGAGGGTGGAGGCGAGAGAGGAGTTGAAGGTGGAGATGGCAGAATTGGGGGAGGAGGAGGAGGAGAAGACTGAGGGGAAAAGAGGAGAGAGGAAGGAGGCAAAGTCCTGGGGCACAATGGCGTGCAGATTACGGAAGGGACAAGGAGATGGGGGAGAGGTTGAAGGAGGCAAGGAAGTGGTAAGATCTGGGATGCGGCTTGAAGGAGAGATCAGAGACAGAACAGTTCCTAGAGAAGACGAGGTCGAGAGTGACCATCAGTGTGGGTGGGGTAGCTAGTCCAGAGGTGGAGATTAAAGGAGGAGGCTAAGGAGAGGAAGCGAGTGATGCAAGGCTGAGAGAGGAAGCGAGTGATGCAAGGCTGAGAAGGTTCATCAGCATGAATATTGAAGTCGCCAAGGATGAGTGTGGGGATGTCATCAGAGAGGATTAGGATGAGCCAGGACTTGAACTCGGAGAGGGAGCCGGGGGTGGGGTGGGACGGTAGATGACAGCAACACGGAGGTGGAGAGGGGAGTCCATGATCTGCATCCTCCTTTTCTGGAGTGTACCCCTTAACCGCCACCGGTTCCAGCGTCTGTGAGGCCCTTGGAGCTTGTACTAATTTTTAAAGTGGTCTCAGGAGAAAAAATGTTCCCTTAAAGTGACAGAAAATCTACTATTATTTTTTACACACGTATCTGACACTTTCATAGTTCAAAGTGATTTATGCTCCTTATCTAGTTCATCCTCTCAACAACCCTGAGAGGTAGGTGGTTGTTATTTCCATTTAACAGATGAGGAACTGAAGCTAAGAACATAAATAGTGCCATGCAGGGTCAGATCAACGGGCTACCGAGCCCAGCATCCTGTCTCCAACAGTGGCCAATTTTGTTTGCTTGGGAGAAGTACATCATCGGATCACAATGGGAACCCGTTCCCTGTTGTCCACTCCCAGCTCCCAACAGTAAGAAGTTATGTCCCCTAAACCTACTTTGCTAATAGATGTTCATGAATCTACTCTCAAGGAACTTATCTAGTCCTTTTTAAAACCCGGTTATACTACTGGCCTTGGCCACATCATCTGGCAACAATTTCCACAAGTTAATTCTGCGTTAAGTAAAAAACTGCTTTCTTTTATTTATTTTAAATTTGCCAGCAGCTAGTTTCATGGAGTGTCCCCTAGTTCTAGTACTATTTGAGAGGGTAAATAACGGTTCCCTATTTACTCATTCCACACCACTCATGATTTGATAATCTTCTGTCATGTTGCCTCTCCAAGCACAGGAGCCCTAATGAAAGAGGCCCTTTTTACATGGGCAGCGGTGGGTGGGGGGATGGGTGTGCTGCCACGGTGGGTGGAGGTGTGGGTGCGTCCCTGTTCCAACAAGCGCACACCCACCTCCACCTACAGAACCTCCTCAGGTTTGCTGGATGGCTCTATGGGTGGGGGATGAGTGGAGATGAGTGTGCACGCACACCCCCACCCACTGCCCATCCTGTTCACACGGACAAACACCCATCCCTCTCCCCACCGCCACAACATTTACATGGACACACCCCCCCCATATCGACCACCCTCCCGCACACCCAGCAGGTGTGGGGGCTGGGGATGTCCATATAAAAATGGCCTGACTTACCCAAGACCACTCTTGGCAAGTTCATGGCTAAGGGTCTTTTTACATGACAGGGCAGGGGGTGGTAAGGGGATCTGCGGTCTTTGGACGGGTGCATGGACACTGTGCTTGTGGAAGCAATTCAAACAAGCTGCCCCACGCACAGCCGCCCTGTCCTTACACTGCCCACCCCGTTCATGCATGGGACCCTCTGGCTTTTCCCAGAGTGCCCCGTGCGTGCACGGGGTGGGTGGTGCACGGGTTGTGGGAGTGTGCACCCCCATGCACTGGCTTTAGTTGAGACCTCCCCCACGTGAACCGTGCCTGTCTATGCGTGGGGGTGTCTCATGTAAAAACACCCTAAGATGGGAATTGAATCCTGGACTCCCAGTTCCAAGGTCCAACATCTTATCCACTAGGATAGACTGGCTATGCTCGGTGGTAAAGTTGGTGGCTAATTACCTTCACCGTTAAAAGCTTGTGTCTATTTCTCGTTTAGGTTTGTCTAGTTTCAGTTTCTACTCATTGGATCTTGATATGTCTCTGATATATTTTTCCCTTTCAAGGCACTTAAGGTGTGGCTAGATCGGTTTTTAATTTTTGTTTTGATAAGCAAGCCAAATGGGCAGCAGTATTATTTAGTTCTTTTGTACCAATGCAGGGCCCATTCACTGAAGTTGGACTTGTGGTGATGCTAAACAGCTAGATAATCACTCAGAAGTTTCAGTCACTGCATGTTTTCTAATTTTTTAAAAGGTTCTTTTATTTCTCTAAACTAAACGCTTTTCAGCAGAATTGGAAGTGGTGTGTGGAGGTGTAAATCCGCCTTCTTTTTTCTTCGTTATGCCCCATTGAAGGATTTCCATTAACATGTTTTAACTACAGCTTCAAATTAGGAGCCTACATTCTATCTTTTTCTACTGTGATTCCAAATCCATAAAAATAGTTTTCTTGGATTCAGTGCCCCCTCATGTAATTATGGCTAGCATTCTAGTTACGAGGTGTGTGTCCTTGTGTTTGGCTATTCTTAAAACTCGTGTTGATTGAGTGAGCTCAGTTTACTAAGAAATCCAGGTTGCAATACATGTTTATTTAAATACCCCACCTATATAATTATTTCTTTCATCAATCTTGGTGCCACCTGCAAACTTTATAACCTTGGTTTTCCATGAACAAATAGACTGAAATTATTAATAGACAGATTTCAGTTGCTTTAACCTGTACTTTATTGATTTGATTGATGCAAGTATTTATTTAGAATGGGATGTAACATTTAGGCAAAATATGTTTTCTGAACCCTTTTATTAACCAGAAAAGGCCCAATTTCAAATATATGTATTAGGAAATGGTACTGAGATCTCCTCACATGTACTATAACTTAATTTCGGGATGCACATGGCTTCACAGTTGCGAGGTTATTTTTTTCCTCATTGCTACTTGAACCCCAAAACTTGTTTTGAATTATAAAACTTATCAAATAACTATAAATTTGTAACTGCTTTCTGCTCCTAACAAGAGAAGCAGGTATTCATTACATAGGAGGCTGTAGCCCAGCTGATACTTGCAGAGACAATCTTATGAATTGTTTCCAACACAGAACAATAAATGGAATATCCAGTGACCTAAATAACATAACATGCGAAAAGGAAGTGGGAGGGGAGCAAAAGGTGAAAAACATGGAGGAATAACAATTTTTTTTAATTCAAGGAAACTTTAAAATTGCTTTTCTGCATTTGTGTAGCAACTTAATGGTTGAAATCCTTCAATAAGAACTAACACTACTGAAAAGCAGGCCTATATCCCTTATTATGCAGATTGCAGACTCTCAAAGTTGACTCGTCTAGTGTCACATAGCAAAGCAGAAGAGGAACAAGAATCATGACTTGCAGTCCTCCGTTCTACTTGCTGTAGTATAGTCTTTTCATGAAATCCACTACATCACCATATTTGACCAAGAACAGCCATGGGATCCATGCACCACGCACACTCTGAAGCAGGATTACCTCTACTAGTCATTGTACTTAAAAAGCTTCTAATAAGATTACTTTTGCAGACATTGTTATAGAAATAGTATTGATAAGGAGTGAGGGAGTTAAAAAGTGAGGAAGTAATACATCTGCCATCGTCTAGTAGCTTTATTCACTCACGCAACCGATTGGCTTTCATGAAATCCAGCAAAACTTTGCAGCCATGTTTTGTTACAGATAGGTGAGGGAGGTTAAGAGACATATGTTCAGTGATGTAGGGTGGAAAATTTTTCACTTCCAAATTTTTCTGTGACTATAGGAAATCTTGTACAGGAAAAATTTCTGATTCAAAATTTTCTTATACAAATTGTATACAAATTAATTTTAATGCACATAAAAAAATTTGCATCAGAAAATTTTCTAGAAATTTTTCCAATTAAAAATGTTCCAGAAAACCCACATCACTACTTATATGTATGTACTTAATAGAAGGCCTGCACGGAGTACTGAAGGTGCTGTGGGGAACACGTATGCATGCAAGAGGAGACCCCCAAAAAAGTACTCTTGCAAGAAGCAGAGTTGTTAGTTCAGCTAATACAATTTCCTCAGGAGAAACAAGAGATATGCCTTATCTTAGTGTCTATGCTGGAGAAACCTGAACAGGCATCTGCGTATACTCTAAAGCAACCTTTTTTTTTTCCTGCTTCTGAGCTATCTTGGCCAGTTGTAATCATTAACATTTTAGTGAGGTGGTAAGACTGTGGCCATTTTTGCACAGATGTCTCTTCTCTTCCTCTCCCCCCCTCCCTTTCCACTGGGTTTGTGGGCAGGTGCTAGGGGGAGGGAGGGGAGGAATCACTGTCCACCTGTGGAAACACCACGGGCAGTGGGTGGAGGTGGGTATGCGCTCCTGGCGCACACCCATCTCCACCCATCACCCACCCACGAAGCCATCCAACAAAACAGAGGAGGCTCTATGGATGTGTGCCCACGGAAAAGGGAGCACACCCACCTCCACCCACTGCTGGCGCACACCCATCCCCCCCACCCAGTGGCGCTGTGTGAAAATGGCTTGTGTTTGGGTAAAAATCTGTTTTTATTTTTAATAAAACGGGGCAATATGTTCTACATTTTTGTACACCACCTGCAGTTTGTAAGCAATAGCATTTCTTATTTCTTGCACAGAAATGTTATTGTGCAGTTAAACAGCTGTCATTTTCTCCCCAGGAGGTGTAAATGGCTAGGTGAAGTGATTCGTGTGTCTGTTTCATAAAGCAAACTTGAGAATAAAAGATGTTATACAAACATAAGACAAAGGTTTTTATTTACTTTCCATTAATTTCATTCAATTACCACCTTTTCCTCAGATTTCTCAGCGCAGTGTAAAAAGGAGGGACTAATGACTGCAGACTGTGCCCTTCATATTATTGTGTGTGTGTGTGCGTGCGCACGCGTGTCTTTTTCCTTTACACTCTCCGAAAAGGTTCCCTGCTATTTAAATCAACACGAATGCCAAGAAATTTGTTCTTACTCTAAATCATAAACTTTCCCCTTAACTTCTTTAAACTTGAGTTTTTCTGTACTTTATTGCTGTGTGCTTCACAGGCCCTTTTCAAACAGGCCATGGTGGGTGGGAGAATGGGTGTGCGCCTGCGGTGGGTGGAGGTGGGCGTGCGGCCGTTCTCAAGTGCGCACACCCATCTCCACGCATGGAGCAACCGGCATTGGAGCCCGTTGCTCCGTGCGTGGGTGGAGGCTGGGAGCACGCACGCACCCCCACCCACTGCCCGCGGTGTTCCCATGGGCGCCCACTCATCCCTCCTGCACTCACCATGGCGTTGGCACAGGTGCCCCGCTACACACGTGTCAGGGGGTGCGTGTCACCCATGTGAAAAGACCCTCCGTCTTGGTTTTGTTAGACTCTGTTAGGACGGACTACTTGATACATGACCCGTTCACCGCCCCTGCTCCACATGTCTTGCTAGACCCCTGGAAGTGGTTCTCCTCTGGGTGTTTTTAGACAAGTGCCTCAGGGAGCCAATGCAACATGCATGATGGGTGAGTAATGGGTTGGGAAGTGCTTGTCTCAAAACACCCTCTGGGTGTTTTTAAATGAATATGGCTGGAGGGGTGGTGGTGCGTGGTACAAGTGTGGGGCAGACGTGTATGGGGAGCACTTAAAATGAGCAGCTCCCAGCATGGCTGTCCTGTCCACATGCCAACCACCCCATACACGCACAGGGCACTCCGGATTTTTCTAAAGGGTGGCCATTGCGAGCCTCCCCACTCACAAACTTCAGATGAGCACTTCCTCACATGGATGGTAGGTGTCCATGTGTGGGGGCGTCTTGTTTTTAACAAACAAACAAACAAAAAACCCCTGTTATCTTGTCATTTTGACCTTTGTCTCCCCTTATGGACTACACGTCTTGCCTGTCCCCATGAATCGGACACCTTTGCTGTGTGATAGCCCCAGGCTCTTACTCTTGGCATCAGTCAAGACTATCACCCTGGGCTGATGTCACCACATTGCTGGGATCTTGTCTGCCATGAATTCATCCTTTAATAAGAAGGCCTTATTTATTGTGTGTGTGTGCATAATAATAATAATCAGTTAAGGTTGCTGAAATGTTGTTTCTGAATTTCATGGTGCTGCTTTCACAAAACATCAGTTTGTTACATTGATAAATCTTATTTGCACGTACATCTTCTTGTTGGGACATATACTATAATCTTCTGTTTCACATGTGTTGTTTTTAGAGAAACATATTGTTGAAGGTTTGCTGTCTTTTCTGACCCCTCAAAAGTTCATGTTAACATTCAAATGAAACATTGTAAGAACTGATCTCTACTTACAACACTAAAAAAAAAAAAACACCACCAGGTATTGCTCAAAATCAAAAATGGATCTCTCAGAGTCTTAACAGGGTGACTTTCCTTCAACAGAAATGTAAATGAAAAAACAAATAACATTAATATAAGAATGCAAACTAAAACATCAAAGAAATATGAAGTGTTCTGTTTTATTTCAGGTATTGTAATATAAATGTTTAAGTAATAGGCTTTGTCTACGTTAGAGTTTTTGGAATGGAGTAACTTAGGTAGCAAATATTGCTAAGTTGCTTAAGTTTTTAACTTTGTAGCCATCATTTAAAGTTTTATCTTTGTGTAGCTGCTTTCAGTCTGCTGCAAGGGTGGGGAACCTCAGGCCCGGGGGTCAAATGCAGCCCGTGGCAAGTTTTTTACATGGCCCCTTTCCACTTTCTGGATCTGGCCCTTGGATCCGGTTCTTACCTTCATTCACTGAAAAACTGAGCTCAAGGGAAGGGAGCAGAGATGAGGTCATGCAAACAAGGATAAGGGACAGTTCCATGGCACAGATCCAAGGTTTGGGCCCTCCTTTCCTTGAGTCCACCCCTTAAGCACACCCGCCCCAACTTCTGTGTGGCCCTTGGATGTTGTGCAAGCTTTCAAACTGGCTCCCAGGAAGGAAAAAGTTCTCCACCCCTGCACTATACAGTAGACTGAAAGTGGTCTTTGTGTAGCAAGTCATTTCTTTTAAGTGCCACCAGTGATGTGGGGTGGAGAATTTTCCACAACCAAATTTTTCTGCCGAAATTTTTCCAGGGCTATAGGAAATTTTGCACAGGAAAATGTTCAGATTCAAAATTTTCTTACACAAACTTTAGCAAATCAATGTTAATGTAAATAATTTGCATGGGAAAATTTTCCAGAAAACTTTCTAGAAAATGTTCTCGTTCAAAACTTTCTGGAAAACCCACATCACTGAGTGCCACTGACAGGTAGACGTGGGGGGAGGTGAAGCCATCTTAAAACTGAAATATTTGGGATACTTGGGGTGCAGCCACGTAAAACGCTAACACAATTTGGGCAGCATTCCCCCCCATTAGGCAGTCGTACCCTGCAATGCATTGCAGTGTATTGTATGGCCAGCGACCGCCAGATATTCAACCCAGGTCATGCAGCTGGCTGCTACGTGCTACATCCACTGGGGATGGCCAGAGATGCAGTGCGTAGCAGCGTTGCCCATGGTGGACTAACATCACCCACGTTGAGTTAAAGGTCTGGCTCTCATGTGGCCAGTCCCCATGCTGCTCCACCCTGCTGCGAGGTCCGCTGTCACGTATGAGCAGTGGGCACATCACAGCCAGGGGCGGGATAGTGGCCAAGCCAGAGGATGGTGGGTGGGGCTGGGCGCCTGCATGTGTGACTGGCTCCTCAGCCAGTCCTGGGGTGTGTCAGGCTCAGGACCTCTGACAGCGGTCTGCCTGTCTAGGTTCCCCATGGTGGTGGGGATTGGGGGGGGGAGTCCCTTGCCCGCCCAAAGTGTGGCAGGGCATCAGGCCAGCCCCGGTTTATGAGGCTGCACCCTTGATGTCGGTGGCAGTTTGTGATTAAAATTTTTGCTAGTGGTAGTGGGGCGTTGGAACCAAGAGAAGGAAAGCACATAACAAAACTTGATTAACTCTACAAAAAATATTATGTATGCATTTTGTTACTGTTAGCTTATTAGTTTGATTTTTATTTACCAATTTAAAAAGGAACTGTATTCTTCTGAGAAGCAAAGTGTTCAGTCAGCCTATTGTTGTAGTCACTGGAGGCTTACTGTGTTGTGCAGACAGGAGGATGGGAGTCTCCCAGACTGAAGAGAGATCCAGTAGGCCTGAAACTTCTCGGAGAGTGCTGCTTCCATCGGAACCAGGACATTCTCCGAGATTTCTGCGATGCAGGAATTTGCCATCTTTCCTGCTGCTTTCACAATTTTCCATTATTTTTCACAAGTTGAACAGGGCTGCCTGTTGAAAACCTGCTGGCTAAATGCTGGGGTAGTGCTGGAAATTGCCATAAAAGTGCTGTAAAAACAGCCATAAAACTGTCATAAAAGTCCCAGAAAGTGACACAAGTGGCAGAAGCGAGTAATCACTGAAAAATTATGAAGTACCGACCCACACTTGCAAGCACTCCAAAAAGGTCAGTATTTCCCTTCAGAATGGGAACACTCGCTCTAGTCTCTGTCCTAAGATCCAGTGCTGAATCAGCTGTGAATTAGATCGGTCACTGCGTCACGAGCGGTGCAGGAGGTGGAATATACCTAGTCTCGGTGTACAGTCAACCAGCATTCTGCAGGGCAGTCTGTGCAGGGAGCTGGTTTCTCCAACCCTGCTGAATTCACCCAGGAGCTAAGTTTACTCCTGCTCTTGAGCAGTTGTAAGTGTGCTGATGGCGAGACTTCAACCAGCTGCTTAATCATAGAGCTGTAGAATTGGAAAGACTTCCAAGTTAGTCCAGCCCACATGGAAGAATCCATCCAGCAAGAAACCAAGACTATAATAAAAATCTGCCACAAGTAGAGATCGGGACTGACCAGAACACATGGTGTCTGAAATGACAGGGATAATTTTTATAAAAGAAAGGGCTTCCCCCTCGTTCCCTGCACAGAGGTTTTGACCCTTAATGGGGCACTGGACAGCAGTGAGTGTAGTAGCATTATTAACAGCTTTTCAACAGGTGCATTAGTAGGACAACAAAGAAAGGAATCTGTAGTGGGACTCGTACTGCTGCTATCTGTTCTTCCTTTTCTTTACATGGTTCACCTTCAAAGTGGCTCATTTTGAAAAACTGTTTATGCTGCCACAGTGGTGTCAGTGGAAAGGTTAAGAAGACAAGGTAGACTTTGAAGACCTCACCGAACATTCACTATCTCCCCGCCCCATCCTTTTTTAATGAATCGCTGGAATATTTGTTTAGCTTGTTGTATTGTAAGAGTAACTGCCTTAGTTCTTCTGTAGCCATTTCCTACATCAGCAGTTGGTTCTTCAAGGATTGAAGCCAGTTTGGTCAGGAAAGTCGAGAGACGTCAAAACGGTAGTAATTCTCTTGTTTGCAGTATGTTATCCACAGCTAATCTAGCAAAGATGATTTGGTTTTTCTAACTTCCATGGCAATGCTTTTGTTTACCCACTTGGCGCAGGTGTCCTCCAACAGTTCTGTTGAGTAGAACACAGTCTGACGTTACTCCCTTCCAGCTTGCTTTTTGTGTCTGGGAAATGCTTAGTTTTTTTACAAATGTAAGTAAAATGAGAAAACTGGCCCTGGGATCCTGGTCTGGTGTGTGGACGTGGTTTAATTTATGCTGGGTCCTGTTGTTTGCATGAGGCTGGAGTTTCTGACCGAGAAGAAACCTGAGTGCAAAGGCACACTGATTCATCTATCCCTTATAAAACTTGGTCCGTCACCTGTATGGCACTGGCTTACACGCTACACTGAATACTAATAATGGCACTAAATAGTATTTAATTATTTATTTGAATGAATAAATAGTATTCTAGAGGGAGACGGTGTTCAGATTTGTTAGTTGTCTGAGTAAGAGCCCTGTGGCCTGAAAGCTTGCATACTCTTACCAACAGAAGTTGATCCAATAAAAGAAATCATCTGAACTACTTTGTCTGAAGACTTTTGGCACACTTCTGTAGATGTTCACTCCATCTTTCCATATCATACAAGCATAGTGGCTATTCAACATATATTGTTTACTTGACCGGTGACATGTTTTAGTAAGTGGCTTACGTGACTTGGCACATTATTCAGTAAGTAGAACAAAACATCCTATTTAACAGGAGATTAGTCTACTTTGGTAGAAGTCTCTGCAATGTAAACAACGTCAAGTACGTGTACAGTAAATTGTAGTCAGGTTGATATGCATTATTTGGAGGAGGCCATGGTGGGAAAGGTTTTCTACTTGTCTGCTCCATTAAAATGAAATTCCCTGCCAGCTCTCCTAAAGACCGATGTTTCTTGGCATTACCAAAAAGGGGGCTACTTTTGAAAACCCCAGGCTTACTGTGTATGGGGTAGTCAAAGAATACTGTTCTTTACTGAAGTGTTTGTTTTGAGTTTTGTTTTCTGTTTTTTAAATGCAACAGCTTTCCTAGATACTTTGAGAGCTCTTATTGCACTGGTTTGATTTGCTGTTTGAAATTATTATTATTATTATTATTATTATTATTATTATTATTATTATTATATTAGCTTTTATATAGCAATGTACCTGGTGCTTTACGGAGAATAAAATAGACACGGTCCCTGTCCGAGAGCTTACAGTCTAAAGATGGGGAGGGGAAACAGGGAATGGGGAACAGAGGGAGAGACAAGGGAGCAGCATTCCTGAGGTACATGTTCTTGGCTTGGTTACAGTAAATTGGGAGTTTGCAAATAACAGGTGGGGGGTAATCCTTGGTGGGGATGATTAGCAGGAGTTAGAAAGGGCAGAGCGGAAAAGGTGGGTTTTGAGGAGGGACTTGAAGGTGTGGAGGGTGGGGGCAAGGCGGACGAGGGCAGGGAGGGAGTTCCAGACGTGGCATTGAGGGAGAAGGGACGAAGGCAGCTGGGGGAGCAGGGGAGGCATGGGAGGGTGAAGGAGGGGATGGAAGAGGAGCGGAGTGTTCGAATAGGGGTTCGGAGGGAGATCAGGGCAGAGAGATGTGGGGAGCGAGGTTGTGAAGGGCTTTGTAGGTGAAGACAAGGAGCGTGTGCCAAATACGCTCAGGAAGGGGGAGCCAGTGGGGAGAGGAGAGGAGAAACTGCACATGGTTAAAGCAACGGTCTAGGTGGATGATCCTGGCAGCAGAGTTTTGAACAGAGATGAGGGAAGAAAGGTGAGAGTCGGGAAGGCCAGCAAGGAGGAGGTTACAATAGTCGAGGCGTGAGATGACTAGGGCATGGATGAGACTTTTGGCAGAGGAGACAGACAGAAAAGGGTGGATCTTAGCAATGTTGTGGATGGGGAAGTGGCAGGATTTGGCCACAGTCAGTGTAGGGTTTGAAGGTAAGGTGTGAGTCGAAGATGAAGCCCAAGCTACAGGCTTGGGGGACAGGGAGGATGGAGACTCCATCAATGGCAATTGACAGGGAAGAGAGAGAGGAAGAATTGGGAGGGAAGATAAGGAGTTCAGTTTTCGCCATGTTCAGTTTGAGTTGGCATTGAGACATCCAGATGGAGATATCAGAGAAACAGTTGGTGAGACGAGCTTAAACAGAGGGGGAGAGGGAAGGAGTGGAGAGAGAGAGTTGAGTGTCATCGGCGTATAGGTGGTATTGGAAACGTGGGTTTGGCGGCTCAGTGCACCACTCTAGGCTGTTGTGACTCCGTTTCCCTGGCTTGCAGCTCTCACTGGATCAGCTCTCTCTCTAGAACTGATTGAGTCTTCAACGGATGAACCTTCTTGTCACCTTTTCAGTCACAGTTTCCCAGCAGAGACTTTCTCTCTAGGTTCGTCTGTGTTTGTAAACACAGAATTAATCCTAAACCGTGTCCTACCAATGTTAGGATTAGCAATTCCACTGGACCATACAAAGTTCAGTAAAAAGTAATTTAATGAATAAATCATGAATAAACATGCAGTACAAGATTATACTCGAGAGTGCAGAAATAAAAATAACATAACCAATAACGCATTCGTATCTGTACTTGGATTCTCCTGATTTAGGCTTACCCTAATCCAGGTACAAGGGTATTTCAGTTCATGTCACAGCCAGCGATGGAAAGCTTGGCCAGGTATCAGTCTTTAGAGTTTCCCAAAAGCCTTACTTCATAGTTCCGTTGGTGCAGCCCTTCTCTGACTGGTAAGATCTCAAGATACAGATGAAAAACCCCTCTCGCTGAGCTCAACCAACCCCCATTAAATGCCTTTCCAGGGTCTTTTGTGTGATTTTGCCACCTGGGGACTCTGTGCTTTCAGTCACATCCACAGGAAGAAATCCATTTAGCTTAGAACTGGTGTAGTCTGTGGTGGCTTCTCCAGTCTGATCAGATATGGTGCAGCTGTAAGTGGTTCAGCCAAACTTTCCAGCTCCACACAATGTAGTGACTTTGAAACTACTCATAAGTCTCTGTTCTTATGAACCATGCTGAGCAGTAAGAGAGCCAGTTTACAGAGTTCCACAAATCATTCAACAGATTAGCCAGAAGATGCAAACAGTTCCCAAAGTGTATGGAGGATTTTGGAGTGGGCCAGCATAAAGGGTCTAGCTGAAGGCTCTGGAAGGTGGAAATTCCAGTTTTGAGGAGTTAAAAAAGAAGAAAATTAACATTGATTTGGAATGGATTTTGTAGCAATAGGAAGGGGAAGGATTTTGAACAAAATATGTCCTGATACAAAGCCAGCAATTCGTTGCTGCACAGGACAGGCTTTCTGGAGCTCATTACATGGACAGGAGCCTCCACTGGGAGGACATCCCATTCTGTTCTCCCAAGCAACATAGAGTAGATGTAAATGTGCAGAGGATATCTTGGAGGCCAATGGCATAAGTCCATTGGTGTAGCTTGTGACAAAACCAACTATCCCTGCTGTCTTACACTGTCCAAGGCCTTACAACTAATACTGTGTTTGGTTTTGTGGCCGGGTTTTAAGCATAAATTTCAGTATAATCTCTTGTTTCTTTAGGTAACATTTGCCGATCACCCATAGCAGAAGCAGTTTTTAGAAAACTTGTCGTTGATGAAAACATTGAAAATAAGGTACAGTTTTATTTTTGTTGTTGAAAAAACGACTTGGCACTAGTACGAAGACCAATATTGTTAGTACTATAAACATGTAGGGGAAGAACATAAACATTTGCATTTCTCTCTCTGTAGTGGAGGATAGACAGTGCAGCAACTTCTACATATGAAATAGGAAATCCTCCAGATTATCGGGGACAGGCTTGCATGAGGAAACATGGAATTACCATGAATCATATTGCCAGACAGGTACTGTATCTTTATGCCTTTAAATGTATGTGCGTATGTGTTTTGTTGTTGCAGTGGATGACAGACAGCGCTGCTGATTCTGACTGGAACGTGGGGAGCTCCCCAGATTCAAGGGCTTTAAACTGCCTAAGAAATCATGGCATTGAGACAGCCCATAAAGCACGACAGGTAGAAAAGAGTCCCTTTAATCTCATGACAGACTTAAAAATAATTTTATTTGTGCCATAACTATAACAATTGCGACATGTATTGTTTAGTACAAGGTAAGTGTCAAAACGATTATTAAAATAGGTAGGATTTTGAGAGCATTCCACCTTCAGCAAACTATCTTCTGATTTAAAGTCAGTGGTTAACATTAGGTCAGATTTGGGTGGGTGTTAATATCCTACCCTGAGCATTAAATTCATTTTCTTTTAATGAGCACTCCTTTAATGTTCAGTATATTAATACTTCATTCTTTCCCAGGCATATTTCTTTTATTTTGAATTGGTTTTAATTGAAAGAGCTTTTAGTTTCCGTCTAACTGAAGGCATGCACCAGAACCTGGCAGCATTTTTCACTTGGAGTGGCTAGCACTCTGCTTTTAATGGACGTCATGATTTGCACTCTTCTGTGGTGCTGGTGCTCCTTGGAATAACATGCTTTGAATTGTTCGAGCCCCACTGGATTTGTGCTGCAGAGTTCAGCCCAGTCAAATGAATGCCTCCAAAGAAGGAAGAACAAGTTAATATTTTTTTGCTGCATTCCTCGGGACGCTTCCATTAAAATAACAGTGCCTTTCACTAAATAGAAATGCCATCTGAATTTTAGAAATGTTAATCCTGCATCTTAGCAAATCTGCTTCAACTGTAGCATTCCAGAGATGCATGCTAAATTGTGAGCCTGTTTAAATGACTTGGGTATTGAAATAAATTCACATAAATTATTTCAGTTAATAAAATAATTGTGTGTAAAGTATTCTGTTAGTCTGACCCTTTCTTAGCTTATGTCCATCCCACCAATTATTGCATTTGACACAAGAATAAGTAGCTCTGCAGCATCTTGCCTTTCTTTTCCCATTCAGAATTTAGTGGAATAATACTGAGCTCATCTTCTTGTTTTGTTTTCTCCATTTCCATACTAAACTTCTAAGCTGAATTTCTCCAATCATGCTGATTGTTCCGTACTGACCTTTCCTGACTATAAGCTCCTTTTATATAATATACAAACAGAACTGAGCACAGCACAGTAGTCAAAACTTGTACTTGAACAATTCTGTACTCTAATGTACAAAATGTACTCTAAAACTAGTATTAGAACAATTCTGTCTCGTGTTCTTATCCATTTACAAATATGAGACTAATTTCTACTGCTTGGAAATGGAATGCTTATTTCAGCATTTTGCTAGACAAGTTCAGATTGATCTGCAAAGCTGTTCCCATCGCAGACGAGAAGTGCATAAATCTGTGAACTAGTCAGCAGCAGACTCTCCTTTAAGGTTGCTAGACCTCATTTTTCCACGTAAACTCAACAAAATAAGACCGAATCTAATTCGTATATTCCTTAATTTTTAATTTGGTGTAGATACAGCCATGATCAAATTCGTGGAAATGCCAAAACTTGAGAGTAATGCACAGGTGGAACAAGATTTAAAGTAACTGTCATACATAAGCTGGATGTCACAGTAATGGGGTCTGAGGTAGGAATAAAATAAGTATCCATGCAAACAGGAATTCATGTTAAAATTGTGGTCCCCATTTCTGTCTTGGTTGAATCAGGAACTGAGCAGTACCCATCAACTTCCCAGTTGGTTTCCTATTTTACCACTAAAGTTAACCGATTTCCCAAGTTACTGTTTACTGCTTTTCCATCAATTTCCATTCTGGACAAAATACCAGTGTAACTTTTGTCTGCGTTCTCTGTGGGCTGGGATGGGTTTATTCACCCCATCATCAATTCTGTTACTTTGATTTAGGTTGCTTGCCCACATTACCTGGCCCGGTGAAGCTCTCAGCGCGGAATCTCAGGCTGGGAATCTTACGCTTATCTCCGAACATGGGCATAAAAACATCATCAGGGATCCTGTGGTGTTTTCTCTTACGAATGATAGGGCTCAAAATCCAGATTCCAGACATTTAAAAAACAATGAAGCTAAAAAACATTGATATAAACCAAGAATCCATAAATAGAAGTAAATGCAGAGTAAGACCTATGCAAGGAGAAACATTTAGGAAGAGGTAGTAGGAAGCTGCTTTCTAGCAGGGAGTAAACTTGCAAATCAAAGGAAGTAAATACAAAGCAGAAACACAGAAGGTGTAAACAGCAGGCTTTCAGTTGCTGCAATATTTTTGTAACATGCTTTTTTTTTAATGTAAAGTACAAAGACAAATTACTGAAAGTCCTGATTGAGGGCTGCACTGACATCATTTGTGACGCTGGTTTGTAAGGCATACTTCTTAAAGTTTATATTTTTGAACTGTATCTTCATATTAGTTTTGTGTTGTCCTAGCTGATGATTGCGTAAAGTTATTTCCACAGAAGTTAGGATTTGACGGCAGATAGCCATCAGGGGAAGCCTGCAGAGGCTTTATGAAAGTCGCTAGGAGAACTGAGTTATTTCCATTGTCAAAATATTTTTGTAGGTCAGAGAAACAGCTTGAATACAGCAAGTATTTTTACAGAAAAATAAGCACATCCGCAATAGCTTTTGTTATTAAGAAAAGCCAGAGCTGTGATTGCAACAAGACTTCTATCCTAACACAGCTTCCACATACCACCATCTTTCTTGGGGGAGGTGTTTGGGGGGCAGGGGGTGGGGGAATCCCTTGCTGGCTGAAAGTCTTCATGTTTGGTATCAAGCGAACGGCGATATAGTTAGAGAAATCACTCCACTCTAGTTTTGGGGAATTTGATCAAAATTCATTCATGAGTTAAATCATGCCAGGGTTAAACTCTTGTATTTTATTTTTTCTGCTGTGAAAAACAAGCGAACAAACCAACTATTGTTCCTTTCTTTTTTGCACATACATATAACTTCTCTTAAAATGTCATGGATTCTTTTTGTAGTCAGTTTCTTACACCTTTGTTTCACGTAAAACACGTACAGTACAAAATTCCACTATGCTTAGGATGCTGTAGATGAAATGACGTATAACTGTAATAATTTATGTACATTAGTACATAAATACATCCACCTTGCTTTGTTCTAGGGTAGCACATCCGTTCCAAGTTGTCTCAGAGGTAACTATAAGGGTACAGCTACACGAGACAGGGAATGCCTGATCCCGCCAGCCATGTAAGCCACTGCATCATGTGTTAACATTGTTCAGAATCTGATAACGTTGCCCAGAATGGGATAATGTCTCATGTGGCTTCACCCTAAATCTATTGGGCTACATTAATACACATCTTAATGTTGTAGAAGCCTTAGAGAAGAGGTTCCTAAATTATGGATCAGGAACCAAAGAAGTTGTGCCATTCGCAGATGATGTTGCATTCCCCAGTTACTATGCTTTGTACTGTCCTGAGTCACAGGATTAGATTTAAATATCAAAAGGGGGTCACGCAGTCAAAAAGTTTGGAAGCCATATGTAGGGTAACAATTTTAAGGGAAAATATACCCCATCTAGGTTCTACCAACGTGTTCCTTTTAACTTTCCCCACACAGCAAACCAACACAGAGTCAGAGGTTTTAAAAGAGATGAGCTTTACTAAGAGTGATCTTAACAGTAAAAATAATCAGACCATTGAACTGGGAGCAGTACACCGATCAAACGTACAAAAAAATTAAATGAGAAATAAGGTTCATTTATTTCATTAAATTACTAACTTAGTTCCTGCTCTTATCTAGACGATAAAACATCACATAGAATTTCTTAAGTCTTAGAGATGCTCTTCTTGCTCTACACTAAGAAACCCCTTCTAAACGATGGCCAGTCCTTCTGAGGTGGTTCCGCTTACCCTCTAGGAGAAGATTGGGATGGAAGTAGAAAGCGCTCACCATCGAAGTCTCTGTACCGATTGCTCAGGTGGAACTCTGAATAGAATTCCAGAGGATGTTGAGCTGCACAGATAGCAGCTCTCAGCTTGGGGGCATTTTTTAAATAGATGACAGCACAAATGGAACCACGTATATAGTGAGCCATGCGGATTATTCATTAAGCTGGCCATCCTATTGCATTTTCAACTATATAAAGTAAAATCTCTACTTTTATCCAATCAGCATCCTTATCAGGCTTCTAATTCTTGTTGATGCCTACCTGTTTGACCGTTTCTTTCTAGATTGATCTCTCCCATGACATGATTTTAAGCTAACAAAGTCGAGCAGCAAGCTTAAACGTATGCTCCTACGCCATACTCTATATTCCTAGGCCTCAAAACTTATTGTACCAAATCAAGAAGTCTCTTAACAATAAGCAAATAGTGATTAAACTTAGCAATATGCCTTATAAGCAGCCTACACACAGCTGTAGTCGCTTACATTTATCAGCTATAATATCTTCAACTCAACATTATGTACCTCCTCTGAATTTTTCTTGCTGGGTCTGTTTATGTAACCTTCATCCTTGCAGATGGAAAAGGAAAGTGTAAAAGAAAGAAAACTACTATATAATATAGTTTCTCTGAGAATCTCTCTAAATCTCATGCTTTTATGCTCCTGTCTGGACATCAGATACAGAATACAGTATACTTTTGGAGGTAAACAACTTCTTCAGGAAGAGCTGTGATACTGTGTCAAATCAATGATCCATCTATGCCCGTGTCCGGTCTCAGATGACAATATCAAGTATCAACTGTTTCAGAGAAAACTACAGGGCAATTAGAGTGGTCCATCTACTGGTTGCTCTCCGTTTCTGGATATGAAAGATTGAGAGGCACCTTGGCTAGTAACATGAAGCCAGTCCTCCATGAATTGGTATTTAAAGACTGATGAAATTTATCTAGAGCATTTTAATGAAAAGATAACACCATAATTGAGATAATGTGTAAGGTAAGAAATCTAAGAAGTATAATAATTTTTAGCATAAAAATTTAAGCTATGCAAACTATGAAAAGCAAATGTGCAAAAATGAAGCAACTAGTTAAAGGGAAACTAAAAAGAGCAGTTGTGAGGGTTAAATGCATGGAAGAGGCATGGAGATTATTTAAAAACACCGTTTTGGAAGCGCAGATTAAATGTATTCTGCAAATAAAAAAAGATAGCAAGAGAACTAAATGTCTGCCAATGTGGCTAAATGGTGAGGTGAAGGAGACTATTAGAGCCAAAAAGTCATCTTTTGAAAAATAGAAAGCTAGTCCTAATAGAATACAAAAGAGCATACGCTTTGCCAAATTAGATGTAAAATGTTAATAAGGCATGCCAAGAGGGAATTTGAGGAACAACTCGCTAAAGATGCAAAAAATAATTAAAAAAACTTTTGCAAGTACATCAGAAGCAAGAAGCATGCTAGACAGTCGGTTGGGCCATTAGATGACTGGGGGTGAAAGGATAAGGACACTGCAGAGAAGTTGAATGAATTATTTGCTTCTATCTTCACCACTGAGGATGTTGACGAGATACCCACACCAGACCGAGTCTTTGTAGGTAATGATTCAGAAGAACTGTCCCAAATAAATGTGACTCTGGAGGAGGTTCTGGAACAAATTGACAAACTGAATAGTAACAAATCACCAGGACCATATGGTATTCATCCCAGAGTTCTGAAGGAACTTAAATATGAAGTTGCAGAAATATTATTGGTAATTTGTAACCTATCGCTTATGTAACACCAATATTTTTAAAAGGGCTCCAGAGGTGATCCTGGAAACTACAGATCGATGAGCCCGACGTTAGTGCTGGGAAAACATGTGGAAATGGTTGTTAAGAACAAAATTACTGAGCATATTGATAAACATAGCTTAATGGGGAAGAGTCAACATGGATTTAGAAAAGGGAAGTCATGCCTCAGTAACCTATTGGAATTCTTTGAGAGTATAAATAAGCATGTGGATAAACTGGTTGATGTAGTGTGTCTGCACTTCCAGAAGGCATTTCATAAGGTCCTTCATGAGAGTCTTGAGGAAATTAAAGAGTCTTGGGATAAGAGGCAGTGTCCTATTGTGGATCGGCAACTGGTTAAAAGATAGGAAGCAAAGGTCTTTTTTACACGGACCTGGGTTGGGTGTGTGTGTGTTGGTGCGGCGGGTGTAGGTGGGTGTATGGCCGCTTACAGGGACGCACACACACACCTACAGACGCCCATCTCCACCCACGGAGCTTCTTCTGTTCTGTCAGAGGGCTCTGTGGTTGGAAATGGGTGTGGGTCGGTGTGCGACGGGGGTTAGTGGGTATGTGGCAAGAGTGTGCATGCACAAACACCCGTGCCCGTGGTGTTTACACGAGTGTACACCCCCCCACACACCCATTCAACCCACCTACCGGTGGCCGTTTACACAGACTGCCCCCACCCACCCGAACGGCGACGGGGGTGGGTGGGGGGCAGTCCATGTAAAAACAGCCAAAGAGTAGGATTAAATGGCCAGTTATCACAATGGAGAAGTAACTAACTAGTGGTGTGTCCCAGGGATCTCTACTAGGACTAGTGTTGTTTAATATATTCATTAATGATCTGGAGAAAGGAGTAAAGAGTGAGGTGATCAAATTTGCAGATGTCACAAAGTTATTCAAAGTCGTTAAAACCTTAGCGGACTGTAAAGAATTGTAGGAGGATCTTGCGAGACTAGGTGACTGGGCATCCAAATGGCAGACGAAATTTAATGTAGACAAGCGCAAAGTGATGAACATAGGGAAAAATAACCCAAATTATATGTATGCAGTACTGGGTTCTAAATTACGAGTTATCACTCAGGAAAGGAATCATGGAATCATTGTGGACAATACATTAAAATCTTCAGCTGAGTGTGTGGGGGCAATCAAAAAATCAAGCAATGTTTGTTTGTTTATTTATTTATTTATATTTCTTAGTCACCCCCTCGTGCCCAAGGCATCTCGGGGCAGCTTACAGCATAAAAAATAGCAACAATTTAAAACAACAATAGGACACAAAAATTAAAACATCAAAAAATCCTTCTAAAAAACAGCCACCCCCCCAAAGATTTTTTTATCCCAACCAACCCTCCCCTCCTTCGAAGGCCTGGGAAAACAGCCAGATATTAGCCCAAGAAGTGAAAAGTGTTCATATGACTATTAATTAACCATGGCTCCTGGTTTGAGAGAGACCTTAATTGCTATGGCAAATACTCCTGTATTAACCACCATTAAACAGCCAAAAAGAAGGAAAAATAGGGTAGCACATACGAAATGATAAAGAATTAGAGAGCTTTCCTTTTAACAGATTCTGTCTCCTAGATGAAAACTGCTGGCTTGAAAGTCACTGAATGGTGACTGTTTGGGGAAATAAAGCTTAGGTGGTTTTGATTGTTGTTGAAATCTGATCCTTATACTTAATAAACAAGACAAAATTGGCATTAAAAATGAAAGCAGAGTAGTAGAGAATGCAGTTTTCCTTCTGCTTGCAGCCTAACTTCAGGGGAACTATGGCAACATGAGGCCTTATTAATCATTCCAACATTTGCCAGCAAAAACTTTGAAAGTGAAACCCTGACCAGAAGTTGTCAACTTCAACCTAAGCTTCACATCCCAAGTTGAACCTAAATGGAATCAAAGCCAGGGGATGGCAGGGATGTTTGTCTGACTCCAGTTTTCTTGTCCCATCTGGTCAGGACATCTTTCAGGTTCTGGATGATGTGATCCCGACTGTGTCCAAGTATATCTCAGAAGATCTGGATGCTACGATAGCTCCTATTGTAAAGTCCACCTTTTTTGTTCTTTGGAGCAGCTGGCTCTTTTCAGTGACCTCCCCTGGCAAACATTTTTCAAAATGAGATGCCAGCTTCATGCCATTAAAGTTAATCAATCAAGAACATCCCTATGATTTCAATTATTAGTCTGGAAGCATAATGTATGAAAAGCTTATTCTTGGGCAGATTTTGTGTTAAGTATAAACAGATGGTTTTGTTCAATTAATACACCTCCGTAGTGAAAGAATATCCATGGTGTCACTCTCCTATGTGTGGCTCATAGCTGTGATGATCTCATCAAGATGACTTCTATTGCATAAAGAACAAACCTCATTATCTTGATATCTATTGGACCGATTTTGTTGTGTAAGCTCTAGTTGGAAAGGTATTTGCATAAGCTACAAAACATGTTAAGATTTGTGGTGAAAATCTTTTTCTCTTTTTAGGTGAAAAACTGAAAATCTTTGATCGCAAACACCATTTTTTGAAGGTATTGTGAAATTGACTGGTTAATTACAACCACTATGCATAACATAGAGGACATTTGTTGTATCTTGGTTCCTTACTTTTCCAACAAGTCATTACAGGCCTGTGCAGCAAGTATTAATGTCCAGAGAAGACCTTAATGGACGTTGCATCTTATGTCCTGATGAACTACACATATACTTCATAGAAATTCGAGCCATCGACTCCTTCATTGATGAAACAGGCTTTCCTGAGGTTTGGGAAGATTTGAGAGCACTGTGCATCAAGTCTTTGTGGGTAATCACTTCCGATGTGCAGTGGAGGCTCACACTTGTAGAACGTCAGGATTGCTACCTAGATGCTTTCTTTGAGAAGTGCGTGAAGTCATTTTAAAGAGAGTCCAGGGCGTGCAAACTAACTTTCACTCGTGTAGTGTCCATGATGCTATGACATAACTTTTGGACACAATAGAATGATGCAATCGCTCAAGACTAATGGAACTACTTGACTTGCTATAAGACTAAATGAAGCCATCATTCCAAATGGTGCGCCAGTACATGAAGATGGTTTAGTGTTCGTTGCTATTTATTAGATCTTTCAGGACTGGTGATTGGAATTTGCACATTGCATCTGTAGAGGAACTCCTTAAGTATTTCTTTGCATTAGATTTGACCAACTACTCCGGTATGTTGGCCTGGTACATTGCTGAAATGAAAGCACTAAAAGTGTCAGATCCTACAATCTGGAAGAGGTTTGAAAAAGGAAATTGGGTGGTCAGGAGTTTCCTTTTGTGCACTTAGCACTGATGAAGCTGTAGCGCACCAAAATAGAGCGATAAAGGTTGCCAAAGGATAAGTAGGCATTACCCAAAATCCTAATGCTTTTGCTTGTTTTTCTCTGACTGCCCCAGAGCTACAACGGATATCATAGGAATCATTATGTCTGGCAGGTATGTCAAGCTCATCTGAAGTCAAGAAGCATCATCTTGACTCCTCAGCTTCGGTCATCACCCAAGAAAAGGTGTTTCCTAAGTTGTATGCAGAACTTAAACGGATTGGCGATCCATTCAGACATGAGGGACCCGAACTTATTAACTTGGTGACAAAGGCAGTTTTGAGTGATGACATTGCAAAAGATTTCAGTTGAATGGATGGACTTGGGAGACAATCGTATGAAGCTTTTAAAACCAACAGACTTATCAATGGGTCCATCAACCTATGGGCACCAAATAAGAAGAATAAACTGAAATTGTGTTCAAGTGCTAAGAAGAAAGTGAAATGGAGTTAGATAAATATATGGCATATATCTTGTGAACAATTTTTGTTATCGGATGCTGTAGGACAAAGTGGGTTCCCCCCCCCCCCAGCAATACATGTTGGGTTCTTCCCCCCACTTTCTTCCTGTAGCATCAAAGTTGTCTACAGCTGGAGGTGGGACTGTTGGGACATTCTGAAGCCTGTATACTATATTGTATATCAGGTGCCTTGCTGGTGGGACCTGCACGCATGCTCAGGATCTAACGGATTGCCATATTTGGGGTCGGGAAGGAATTTTCCTTCTCGGCAGATTGGCAGTTGATTCGGGTTTTTTTTTTTGCCTTCCCCTGAAGCATGGGTGTGGCTCGCCTGTTTGGGACATCTGGATCCTCCTTTTTCTAAAATTATTTCCTGTTGTTTCAGGCATTGGCGTACTCTGGCTGGTCCCAGCCTCTACTTGTAGCTTTTGGTGAGATTTCTTTGTGCGGATGGTTGTGGCGTGGTAGGTCCTACCGTGGTGCAGGGGGCTGGACTAGGTGACCTTTGAGGTCCTTTCCAGCCTTGTGACGCTGACTCTGTGAAAGTTAAGGTGACTGGTACTGTTACAGAGTTAACCACAGATTGTTCACTCTCCGCATGTTGTCTTGTTATGACAAGATTGCAGCATGATGTCGATTTCCTTGAGACTTTGGGCCATTATGAGTGATCTGTTGTACCACGATAAATGTTCCAAGCAGATGGAACAATGCATCCATGTCCGTCAAAAAGTCAATTGATTCACATTTTGAAGACTCTTCCAAAGCAAGCAACTGACAACACAACCAATAGTTTAACCGAGTCTTTCTGCAAAGCAATCGTAGATAGTGTGGTGGAGCTATTTATTTTCTTTCTGTTGAAGAAAATAAAGATTATTCAAACTTGTCAGGATCTGGCTGAGGTCTTCACTGCAAAGCTACAACAAAATATTGGAAGTATGATGAAGTTCACCTGGTGTTTGATACATACACTGAAGAGTCAGCTAGGGACAAGAAAGTCCAGGATGTTTCCCCAACATACTACAAAATCAGTGATAGTACCAATATCTCATATTTTCCAATGAAGGAGCTGCTGTCACACATCCGCACTAAAGACGAGTTAACTGTGTGTACCTTGCACACAAGATGCTACAGCACACAGAAAATTGTGCAAAGGACTTTGTTTTTTGCATGGGGTACTGAAGTGGCTGCAACACACACTGTTCCTTGGACTCAATACAGAATACACAAGAAGAGGCTGATAATAAGATCATCCTGCATGCCATCAATGCTAAGGAGAGAGGTGCTATTAACTACTTATATTTGCACAAGACATAGATGGGCTGTGAGATGCTACCCAAGACTTCTTCCAGATTCTTTTTTCATGCCTGCTTCAAGCAAATAGTCTGCTTGTCAACATATATCTGTCTCTTGGGCTGCTAAAAGTATCTGTCCTGCTTGGCTCTCATGCCCTGTCAGGCTGTAACTTTTACTGGTACTTTGGCAGGAAAGAGGAACTTACCTTACTGGAAGGCATTCAGTAAGCGAAGAGAAACTTATTGCACTTAAGACACTTGGGACACATGACCATCTCTGACAATGCCATGGATGAACTGAAGGCATTCATATGCCATATTTATCATGTCAATACCAAGATAACTATAACTACACTTGCAGAGTTACGTTGGTGGATGTTTTGTTAAAAAACAAATCAATGGAGAAAAATTGTCTCCAACAAGAGGTGCACGAATACCTGCCATCAAGAGGGCAAATTATCAAGCTCTCGTGTGGTCCCAGTGTGATATAAGAAAACAAACACCAGCCCTTCCGTCCCCAGTAGGACATAGGGTAGATAAAAAATGAACACATCACTCCGGTAATGTGTGACATACCATGTGCCCCTGCAGTTGATCAAATGCTTATGTGTTAAGAAAAAATGCTTTCCACTCTAAAAATGCTTGGTCTACAACTGAGATGTGTGCATGCAGTGGAGATTAACTCCTTTGTGGTAACTTGTTTCCCAGCAGAGGTTATGAAGAAGATATTGATGACAAATACTGCAGTTGAGTTCTGACGTGGAACATTATTACTAAGCTATTGGTTTTACAAAACACAGTTTTATGTTGCAGTATTGTGCTGCACTACAGTGGTGTAGTGGAGCAGAAATGCAGGGGAACGGAGTTCTGGCACTTTTCCTGCACCCTCCTCCCAGCAGGCTGTGGAGGGGGCGGGATCATGAAGAATTCCTGCACTTTTAAAATTCACTACATCACTAATTACAGAAGGCTTCTGGTACATTGTTTTTGTTTTCTGAAATAAAGTGTTATATCTCTTGCTGTGAGCACACGCATGATTACACTTGTTCCCTCCCACATGCTCTTGCACAAAAAACAATATCTCCGGAAGTATTTGTCCAATATATTGAATCTTGTAATGACTTGTTGGAAAAGTAAGGAACCATGGTACAACAAATGTCCTACATGTTATGCATAGTGGTTGTAATCAGTCAATTTCACAATACCGTCCAAAAATGTTGTTTGCATCAGTTTTCGCTTTTTTTAAAAAAGGGGGGTGGGGAGAGAAAAGGATTTTAACACAAATCTTAAGGACATGTTTTGTAGCTTATGTAAATAGCTTTCCATTGAGGGCTTACACAATAAAATTAGTCTAATAGATACCGAGATAATGAGGTTTGTTCTTTACGTGATGGTGGCCATCTTGATGGCATCATCACAGCTATGAGCCACACATGAGAGAGTCTCACTATATTTTTTCCACTACAGATGCTTATCAACTGAATGAAACCATCCACATATACTTATCACAAACTTTGCCACAAAATTCCAAATGCTCTCAGACTATACATTTCCCCCATTTCTAGGACATTTATCTTCTATTCATGCGAAAATCTGACTCTACCAGAAGTTCAGAAGACATTTTATTGCATTTCTTAATGCAGTCTCCATTGGGGTTTCCGTCTCCAAATTTTCCTCGTTACTATAAAAAAAAGTTGATGTTGAGTTGGACTTTTACCTTTTAGTCAACTTAGGCCGTTTTCACATGGACCGCGGCACCTCCATGGGGATGATGACAGGTGGGCGGCCCGTCCCACAGATGCCCATCCTCCTTCACCCATCTCCACACATGGAGCATTTGCCATTGGCACCCGTTGCTCCGTGTGTGCAGGGTCCGTGGGTGGAGCACGGCCAGCGTGGACACCCGCCCACCCATGTAACCGGTGGGGGGGTGTGTTCGTTTTAAAAAGGGCCAAAATGTGCAGGCCTCTGCACAATGCAATAGGGAATTATTGTTGACATGGTTTAGCATGAATTTGTAGAACAGCAGATATGAATCTCCAAATGTCACGTTGCCTTTGCAAACGTAACTTGGTTGGTAGCTCTTAAAAATTATTGTGGAAGTAAACTGTTGTGTATTTTGATCTTTTTAATAATGCTTTTAAAAGTCTGTTGTTAACCTGAAGGGACGCTATTTGAATTCGAAAACTGCTGTTCTGTTTTAAATATTTGGAATTCCTAGCAGCAGTAAAATTCTGACTTTACAAAGGTGGGAAAACCTTTAATTGTATACAAAATCACATGAGCCTTTAAAAAATAAAATAAACAAATCTGTTTAATTTTAGGTTACTAAAGATGATTTCCTTACATTTGATTATATATTTTGCATGGATGAAAGCAACCTGAGGTAATGTATACTTAAATGTATGCTATTTTACTAATGGAGATTTTAATTGAATTTGATTAATGCAAACCTAGAACATAGATTTGCTTTGTTGCATACAGTGCTTTCTTTTGTAGCTTTTTTTGGTCATAATCTATTAAAAATCAATTTTTTTAAGATTATGATTAAGTTGACAAACATTTAGACACTATGGACTAGAACAAGAATAGAATTTTGAATTTAAAATTATGAAAATGTTAACTGCAACTAGAATAAAGGATAAATCTGGACTTCTGGACTATTCCTTGAAGATTTTTCAATCGCAGTAACTTGTATGTATGCAAATTGGTGCACTTAAGATAGAAGTTTTTCTGAGATCTTCGAAGGGTCAGGATTATTTATTTTTAATTTTTTTTATCCCACTCGATCCCAAGGGCTCGGGGTGGGTTATAAAGTTTGGGTTCCCCCCCTTGCCCCCCCAACGTACCATGAGTTTTCAACTCATAAGCTTTCAGTAGATGTTCAATTCAGAATCTTAGAAAGAAAGTTGTCGACACTCCTTGCTTACCATAATGTAGTTAAATACAAAGGATTTTTTATTTTTTTTGAGAAAAAGAAATGTGAATTTTTATTTGTATGAACAGAGTAGAAAGGTCAGATGAGCAGTGGTAGAACTAGATTTAATAGGACTCTGGGGTAAGTCAAGTTATTGGGCCCCATACCAATGGGATGGGGGACAGTGAGGAGGCCAGGGCAGGAAAAAGCTGGGCAGCCATGGGGCGGAGGCTAGGGCATTGGGAAGCAGCGAGGTCTGGGTGGCACTAGAGGGGGGGCAGGGAGGTGATGGGTTGGAGGAGATGGGGTTTCAGGACACTGGGTTGGAGATACATGGTGGGGCAAGGAGAAGGATGAGATGCTGGGGTTGGGAGGCATCCACTGACAGGCAAAGCACTGGCTCTTGGCTCACTGCAAAAGAAGGCTCAGGCAGCTACAAGCAGAGAGAAAGCAGGATATTTTGATGTCCTGATGAGGCTGGCCCTATTGAGCCTCCTTGAAACCCTGGGTCCTGGGCAGTGGCTGCACTTGCCCACCTGCCGCTATGCCTGTGCAGATGAGACAAGTCAGTTTCATTATCCTGAACCTGCCTGTTTGCATTGCTACCATTGCTTAATATTCTGTTGAGATGTCTCCCTGGGAGTATTTGGGCTTAATAGTGAAGGAAATGACTGTATAGTTATAGCAATGTTTTTGCCAATGTTAACGGGTTCAGTAGTCTACATAGAGCATTCATGCAAAGGATATGTGTAAATGATGCAAAATTATAAGCAATGTCTTTTTAATATTGATATTGCCAATACTGACCTGCAACATATGGTTAATTAGTGAGCTTTTCCGGTGTGTCTTACACCCTTTTCCTGGATGCCTTCTCTGTCTGGAACTTAATTTGACTACACTAGTTGAATCAGTGACTACAAGACCCACTTAGGTTATTTACTACTAAGTTTAAAATGAGCTGTTTATTAACTTGAAACTGGTATCCTTGATGCCTCCTAAGGTGTAGGTCGTACAGTGCTACGCTGACATGGAAAAACTACAATTTTTTAATTGTACGAATTTCAATTCTTATTAAGCGCTTAAGAGTCCTGGAAAAAAACAAATTTTCCATGATTTCTGACAGAGAAGCAACTCGATTGACAATGTGGAGAAAGAAGCTTCTCTTTCTCTCTGTCTTCTCTGTCCAGCCTTAACCCATTCAGGGTGCTTACCCCCAACTCATTTAATGTCCTCCAGGAATAGCCACATGAACAATTGCAATAGCCCCAGAAATGTTCAGGTTTGTAGCTGCTGTTAGATTAGTAGTAGCAACAATGCTATTTAACTTAGGGGAGGAAACCACATTCAGTCTGGAAGCATTCTACCTATTTCTACTCTCATCTTAGAGTTGTAGAACTGGGTGGTATCGCAACAAAACAACAAGCTGCTGACCAAGTAAAACCAAAAATATGAATCTGTAAAGTGTATTTTTTACTGGTTCTCGGTACAACACAAAAACTCTAATGTCCGTATAAATGTAACATAAAAACTGTACCAAAAATTAAAAATTTCTGCTATTGGAAAATACAACCCAATATAACTCAGTCTGCACTTTAAAAAGGAATATATCTACACTTAAAAAGAGAGACAAAAAGGAAGAAAATAATCTTTACCTCTGTTTCTCAAGGAAGAGTTGGTGCTTCTCTGTTCTCTGCACTGGCAAACCCTAGTTTATATATTCCTTTTTAAAGTGCAGAGACACACTTTTGAGTAATTTTCAGTGGCTCTAGGTTCAGAACTAAATTTTCCAGTGTCTTTTATAGTTTAAGAAGGTGGTTTTGTCTTTTTTTTATAACACGTATGGATACCTTTTCCACTCTTTTAAAGGAAATCGAGAGAGATCAATTCTTATTGCAGAGTGGGCAACAGAGCTTGTTGGATTTTTTTCCTTCTTTTTTATCATTGTAAGTAAGAATCTTTTTTGTAGAGAGGTTTTTCTTTTCTCATTTCCCGCCCCCCCCCCCCTTTTTTTCCCCCTCACCTTCACCCTGGAGTGTGAGTTTAGAGAGATGTTTTAGCTTTTCAGCCATATGTGAATTTGTGACTGTTTTTTAAGGACCCCAATAATTTACTGCATGTATTCCATTAGATGAGTTTAATTTATACCAATGGGAGGTTTTGATCATTCAGGGGGAATCCCATAGAAATAACTAGGTTTGTTTCAGCATATAACTTTTTGAATATTTGAGCTTGTATAACAACTGGAGAGAGTGCTGTGCTTTTTCTCTTCCCCTTTCCTCTGTATTTCTATTTAATGTTTTATTTAGAGGGTTTCTAACAATAGATTAATAATGTGTAGTATACAAACTACACAATATACAAATTATCGTTTTCAGTTTGAGGAGGTCATAAATGAAGCTGTTACTTTTGCAGTAGAAAGATTTTGTACGTCACTACATCTTATGCTAAAAGTAGGATAAAAAAATTTTTTTCCACACAATCCGTCTCTGCACAACGGAGCATACTTGTAATATACTAGTAATAGATAATTTTTAAAATGTCTTTTGTTGTTTTCCTTATTTACAGGTTTTATAATTATAATTATATAGTCCTGAGGAAGGGTGCTCTACACCTGGAAAGCGTTACGGTTGCATTGAGTGTTATTGGGTTGTGTTTTTCAATAGTAGAAATTTTTTATTTTTTGTGTTGAATACAGTTTTTATGTTACATTTATATGGCCATTAGAGTGTTTATGTTGTATTCAGAACCGATAAATACACTTTTTATAGATCCATATTTTTGTTTTCACTTGATCAGTAGCCTGTTGTTTTGTTGTGTTTGTGTGTGTGTGTGTGTGTTCTTGTTTTTGCTACTACAATCTTATACTTTCCCTTTTTTTGGTTTCAACGAGCTGGATGGTATCCTAAGAGGTCATCCAGTCTAGCTTACTTCACGGGGCGATTAATTGTATCTAATTCATACCTGACCAGATTATGCCTACAATATTTTTAAAAGGCATAACACAGAGGTTCCCAAACCATGGGTCAGGATTCCAAATGGGGGTCTCAATCCCAATTGATATTTCATATGCTTTATTTGTCTTTGTTGCTGTCTGGGGTCATGGAATTATATTGAGTCTCAAATTAGGATCACACAGGTAAAATGCTTGGGATCTACTGGCATAATGTATTGAGCCATAAAACGAGAATAGCAGTGGGCACCTTATCGTTCAGTTTAAGAGGTGAGTTTTTGTAATCTGTACAAAACCTCCTCCACAGCTCCAGATAATCAGTGTACAGATGTGCAGCTGTTGATATACTGATGAAGCGAGATATGAATTTAGTTTGTTATATTTAAAGCTTGAGGACAAGAGGAGACCTTATGGCATAGTTTGGAGTAGGTATATGGAACTGTCAAGCATTGACTGACTTCGTTCTAGTATTTTTCTTCTCAGCCTTTGTATGTCGCTTGTTTTTTTTAATTGCAAACTCCTTGGGGCGGGGATAGTAGCTAGCATATTGCCTAGATGATGAAGACCTTCGCCTGGAATCAGTGCTTCCAAGTGCCATTCTAGTATAAGTCATAAATAAAATGAACGATATCCATGCAGAACCTTAGCAGATACTTTGACTTGAAGAATTATCGGTGACAAATAATTTTTGATAGCTGAGCAATTTAAATATAAATCTATCCTGGAAAAGGGTGAAAGTTGGAAGAGAAAGACGTTTGTTTTTGTTTTTGTTTTTAGTTACTTAGTGTGATGCAATACAGACGAATACCAATTATTCAGCATGGCAAAAGTTCTCCTAGTGGGATTCACCTCTTCTAAACCTACTGTCAAGCTGGGATTTGACATAAAGGGCATTTCATAGCGTGAATGCATATAAGGCTCAAAAATGACTCATTTGGGGAGCAACTTGAATGAAGGCCTTTTTTCAGTCTGACGCTGGTTAAAAGCTCATGCCAAAATGTGTATTAAACGCTAAAGGAAGGAAGGAGATTGTTCAGCAGCTTAGCCATCAATAATAAGTAATCCAGGGGAAGATTTTTTTTAAAAAATGAAATGAAGGCAACCGGTAAGAGAATCTTAGAACAATTGAAGTATTGTATAATTGTACTACAGACACTTGGAAGGAGTTCATAAATATTTCCAAAGTGTACACAGTGTTCCGAAGATTCTTTTTGTTCAATAAAAGCAAAAGATGAACAATGGAAATGAGTAGAGGAAAAAATGTGTAAACCTCTTTTTAGTGATGAAAGCCCAAAGCACTAAGTGCCAGTTTGCATGACTTATTTGCAATTCTACTTGAACTTGTTATTTATATATACAGATATCCTTCGCACTTCCTATAAATAAGCGACAGCCTGAACAAGAGAGTACATAGCAGTTAGAGTATTTATTTAACACATTTTGTTACCCTCCTGCTCCAGGCAGCTCAGGATGGCTTACACATAAAAACAATAAACTAAAACAACACCATAAAAGAGGAGGCAAAAACAATAGATCTCCCTCCCTCCCCCCCCAAATCCCATCTCGCCTGGCGGAACAGCCATGTCTTAAGCCACGATCAGACATCTCCACCCCTCCCCCCCCATATTCTGGTTGCGGGGAAATGCACAGCCAGAATATGCGTGGGGATGAGCCGGTCTGAAAGCCCCCGCGCCGCGCCCCCCCCCCCCGACATGGATGCAAAGCAGGAAATCGCGCTCTGCATACAAGCGTATGTCTGCCGGCAAAGCTGCACGGGGGTGGGGGAGGGGGTTCAGACCAGCCAATCTGGCTGCGCATTCCCCCCCCCCCGCTCCCCCGCAGCCAGAATATGTGCCGGGGGAGGGGGGATGTCTGAAAGTGGCCTTGGTCATGCACCGGAAGGAAGAGTACAGCAGAAGTCTTTAATTTGTATGCAATCATGTAGTCTTCAAAATGGAATTGTAAATGTTCTAGTAATTACTGACCCCTCATAGTAATACCAAATGAAGCAGAAACCACGTTTCAGAAACCAGTGATTCAAAGCATTTTGTTGTTGTTTGCAGAGATCTGAAAAGAAAAGGTAATCAAGTTAAAAACTGTAAAGCTAAAATTGAACTTCTTGGGAGCTATGATCCACTGAAACAGATTATTATTGAAGATCCATATTATGTAAGTATCTGTGGTTGTTTAACCCTTTCTAATAAAAAGCCTCATCATTATGTACTTCATTAAACATGAAGAAAAAATTAGAAAATGTTGGCTATTGGTAAATTGGACCAACTACATTTATTTTAAAAAAAACCTTTCCTATGTCTCTTTTCCAGGGAAATGAAGAGGACTTTGAGACTGTTTATGAGCAGTGTGTTAGATGCTGTAAAGCATTTCTGGAGAAATGTCACTAATGCTGCCCCAGATTTTCCAAAAGCAAATATTTAGTCCCCCTGTAAGTGTATTATATGAACTTCACTTGATTTGGTGTATTTAAATTTCAATATTTTACCTTGACAGTACATCCTAATTGCCGCTTCTTTTTTTAGTTTTGCAACTACTGTGTGTGCTGATTGAGAAATATCCAGATAAATTTTAAAAATTCAATTTGAGTACCGACCTTTCTCAGATATGGGTGGAAAAGTAACAGACATAAATGAAATAAATACCTGTATGAACCTGATGTCTGATGTACATAACTCAGATAAAAAGAACATGTCTAGGGTTTTTTGGTGGAGGGGTTGTAATGCAAGTTCTCTCTCCTAGAAACATTTTAAAGTGGTTGCAAGAGACTCAAGCAGAAGCTTTGATGGCTTCACGCAATATTAACAACTGAATGTTGGTTCTTCCAAAAAACGAATATTGGCATCCTTCTGGCCTGTTTCGGGTTGCATGAATCAATGGGAAAGCCTGCACGTAAGCAACCCTTTGTTAGACTTCCTCTTGGTCATGCAGTGCACCTCAGCACCTGATGGATGAGAGCATAACAAAGCTAGATGTCCTGTAGGGAAATTTCCACAATCCCAAAGCTGGAGTAAAGTCTCTAGCACAAGCCCTACAAGGAACACGACTACCTCCTAGTGTTTCGCTTGCCCTTCCCCTAAACCGTTTTGCCGCCTCTTGTTAGAAGTTATTTCCCCATCTTTCAAATATTTGCTTTTTTTCAAATCCATGCCCTAATAATCTGCCTAACTAGTGCTGTCTTATCCCTCCTGGTCGTTTTGTTCCCTGCCCTGCCAGCAGGGACCAGTGTTCCCCGTGTTTTCCTCCATTGCTGCCAGTGGGGAAAACACAGTGCGCCCAGGTCCCTGCTCTGCCAGTAACACCAGTTTTGCTACCTCTTGCTTTCTACTTCAGTGTGTGGTGCCTTTCCCCCTAACGCTGCTTTCCCTTGGAAAAGCCCTGTCCCAGCATTCCTATCCAGAAACCCTCCCTTGCTTTATTCAGATTCCCTGAAATTTACTCCATCAGCTGATCCATCAGATGTGAAGGGAAAGAAAAGCTACTAAAATCAACCTTAATGGTGTATGATTGTGGCCATAGCAAACATGATGATTTTAGGTCCTGAAAAAATGTGACACTTCAGGTTAATGCTGTTTGGGCTTCCTCCCCAAGACAGTCTTTCTAGGAGAGGGAGAAGGCAAACTGAATCGCATCATTTCTTCAGTTGCTGCTCCAAAGCTTGGGTAGGTAAAGCATGTGTGTCATTTGGCAGGAAGTGGTTTAGACCCCCAGATTAGGTGCATATGCCATTGCAATGAAAAGGCAGTGGGGGATAGAGTACATGGGGCCCTGTATAGCACACCAGAGAGATGCTCCGCTAGAGAGAAACTTCTTCCCTGGCTAACTGATATCAAGGCTTCCTAATAATATATTGAGTTGGAAAAGGATAGCATTGAATACAAAACTGACTCTTGAGCAATAAATATACACACTTTCTCTAGTGTTCAGGGATACTGATATAAATGGGGATTTCTGTCAGTACATGGGAACTTGTGAGCAATTCCTGGGCAAGCTAATTCGTGTAAATAAATGTAATTAAACTTCTGTGTGTGTTCAAGTTGTCAGCTCACTTTTTAAAAAACAACTGGGGTCTTTGTACTTTGTGCCTAGCAATGTTAACAAACGCAAGCAAAGCAGCACAGTTGAAAACGTACACTGTCATAGTCTCTGCTCCTTTGCGGACAATACCCATGGACACTGTTTTGGAGAGAGTAGGAGGCATATTGAAAGCACATGCTCAAAGCTCAAGTTAAACTAGACAACATGCCTAACCACACTGTGTTTTTGCCCTCTGTGGGGCTACATTGTGTGGAAAGCAATTCTATTGCCATGAAAAGTGGAATAAATTGTAAAGATCCCCTCTTTGGGTGTATATTTGAGCATCACCTAGAGTATCACTGGTATTTTAAATATAGACTTCTGTTTGAGGTTTTATATTCTGAGGAAGAAGACATTTTAAACAAAAAAGCAAAGTTCCTCTTAATGAAATATTGCATCCAAGTGTGTCATATGCCTTTATAGTTCTCTAGTTTTACTAAACAGTTAGGGTGAAAACAGACATGACACTAACCACCCTTGGTAGTTATTTATGCATGTTGCAGGGCTGTATTGGTGCCCTATGCAGCCCTGCAACATGCATAAATAACCACCAAGGGTGGTTAAAGGGAGGTTAGCGTCATGTCTGTTTTCATCCTTAGTCTAGTAGTTGATATCTAGTCAGATGAGTCGGTATATGGGACCAACTGTTGTCTGCGAAGTGTCCTGCCAGTTAGTTGTGTGGATGGGTAGCCACTACTTTTTAATAAAGGAAATTATGTATGAAATTGGCACTTGATAGGAAGAGAACCTGAATACAAGCAAGCATCTGAAATCCTAAAGCCAACATACCCTCAATGTATTACTAGCATTGATAATAATCTTTCCCTTGAATGTCAGAATAGGCATGCTGGCCCCAGTTCAGGAAACAATTCTTACTTTGGACTACATGTTTAGCTTCAAACCTGTGTTTAAATGTGATTAAGTGCTTTCCTGAACTAAGCCAAGAGAACAGTGTTACTGTAGTTTAGAAAAGTGCCAAAGATAAAAGAACAAGAGAGGCTTATACCCAGCACAGTTACGCATTTGATGAGAGAGAATGCATTAATAATGAATCATCAGGATGACAGATTATAGCACTAAATTTCAAACTTTATGAAACAGTTATTCCAGTTGACAAAATAAGATTTCCCTCCCCTATTCCTTAAACTGTATCTTCATCAGCTATGGTCTTCACTGAGCCAGAAGTTGTTTGATTTTAAAATTGTCTGATCCCTATTATTTAGATTACTCATTTGTTTTTCCTCAGTGCAAAATTTAAATTACAATGTGCAGATGTTTGCAACTTGTCAAAACGTAACCAGCGTTCAGAAGGGAAGGTTGTCAAATGCACACGGAGACCCAAGTATTATACCAAACACTTTATTACTTATGTTTGTTATTTACAGTATTTACATATTGCACATATAGCTGGAATGTTTTATACATTGGTTGTACAGAAAACAAATGGCAGCTTGTCTCTGTGGATACCAAATCCACATCCCACCATCCCCAGAACACGTTTACTCAAAAATGTCTCTTGAATTTCTCATGCAGTTTGTACTCTGAGGGTACAATGTGCCCGCAGCATTTAAATTTATACGTTTGTTTAAATCAAACATTTTAAATTGCATAAATGTGAAAGATATCAAGTGACAGCTGCTGCTGTTAAGCAGATTCTTTGAATCCTGATATACAAACAAATATTCTTTGAAGTCTCAAACAATAGAACATTAATTTTCTTGGTGAAGGGTATGTGCTCACGTAATTTTTGGCAGCACTACACATCAAATGTGGAGTGTATTTTAAAGTATGGAGCATTAAGTTCTCTTGGCAGTTCTATTACTGTAGAATGTACATCTGCAAAGAGTGTTGACAACCTACAAAACACATGTTAAAAGAATTATGGGAAGTCATCTGTCAATCTGCAAAAATAAATCTCTTGTTCACAATGTAATATGTTACAAAGGTATTGAGTTTAATTTCCCTGTTGATTTCCAAGGCACTTCTCTTGGTTCTTGGTGTTTCCTTTTTATAGTAGTAACATCTGGTAAAAAGCAAAAAAACAAAACAAGGTTAGTTGTCTTAGACATTTAAAAAAGTTTAAGTATGAAAATGGTGTATCGGATTGGCTCTTGAACGTGAATCCAATTAGGTTTTTGTGACCATTTAGACTCATGTTTGATTCATGTCTGTCTACTTACCTATCGAAAACACTGTTTTGGAAAAGCACCACTGTCTAACTGAAGGCAGAAAGTAGATTTTGAAAATGAATGTCACCACTTCAAACCTAGTTTTTAGCATAAACACTTCTCTAAATGCAGTAGTAATAGTAATCTGAAGTCAGTATGTGTAAACTTCAACATTAATATTAAGCTGTGGCCGTAAACTATCTTACTACTGATATGGTTATGAAATATTTCCAGACAGAATGAGCACTTAAGGAAAAAACACCTAACTCCCATGAAAGGTAAGATATTGGTAGGATCAATATGGGTAATACCAATATTCCCCACATTGGTAAGGAAGATCTCGGGTATATGACAGCAGAACTCTGTTTGATACCCAGTCCTGCACTCTTCGTTCGTAAAATCTGTCTAACTCCAGTGAGATGACTCTCAGAAGTCACAAATGGATCTTTTATTTGCTTTCAGTCAGCCTGATGGATCACCCTCAGAGCACTACCCTGATGCATTTATGGCCTTGTACCAATGGAGTGCTTTGAGGGTCAAGGCCTATGGAGCTTTTTCGGCAATGTACACAGAGTGTTTATACTAAAAACTTCCCTCAACAGCAATGTGGAGTCAAGTTGGTATTTCCTAATAGCTTAGAAATGTCCTCTCAAAAGTAAGCTAGGTAAAGTGTATCCAAACATGCCTTTTTCTAACTGCAGAGCTAAAAATACCCCCATCAAAACTGAGTGTTCTTGCTTTGCTTTGGAGTTGTAGACAGGAGAGTAGTATGCATTTTAATCATGGAAGTTGTTACAAAATTAGAAGACAATAAAAGATGTATTTTTTTTACAAATGTTTGACTTAATTTTCTTGTCACTTAACACTTCAGTTGTCTTTAATGTCTTAGAGCGTACACACATTTGAACCAAAATAATTGACTTAGTTATTCCAGAAGAATCTAAACTTATTTATTTATTTTTTTAAATGTCTTGTACTGTGTACTGAATGGCTTGTGGGGGATACTTATTCACTAAAAGATCTGATGTTGCTCCTCACTCCAAAGGTGCGTCTAGTTAGAAAAATCTTTGTGTGAGCATGAGGAAAAAAATATCACCATTTGATAAATGTCATTGATCCCACTGGATTTAACCAGTTGGATCAATGACATTGAAAGTTTAAAATTTCCACTTGGCATGCAAGTTGAACATGTTACTAAGTGTGCATAGTCAGGCTTTGCGTTCTAAAAGGAGATGACAGCACCCTTGAGTCCAGGTTCGGTCCATGCATCCTCCCCACGCCCCTCACACATGTTTAATATGTAGAGCCTAATAAATGAGCAGCACCCATATGTATTTCTTGTGTGTTCAGACAGCCCCCACTCACAGGTTTAATGTGACAATCCTAGTACATGGTCAGGAATTCTTTCCCACTGTGCTCTGCCTACCCCCTTCTCAGTATCCCGCCCTGTCATGACTCTCTCAGCCGCAACAAACCATGGGAAGAAGCAGCTGCACTAGTGGTTCTCTTCTGGAGTATGACGTGGAGGCGTTCCAGTACCTGTTATCCCCACCCACCTGTGGAGTTTCATGCCTGTGAAAGCCACAGGCAAAGGTTGGATGCTGGTCAGTTGCAGACTAGCTGGCTGCATACCTGTGCCTCAGCACCTCCTATTGTCATTGCCAGCCCCGGCTAGCCTGAAAATGCCAATAGGGAAGGCACAGGGAAAGGTCACTGGTCATGAAATAGTACTAGGGCGTTGGGTGGGTGGGAAGGAAAGTACACCAGCCCAGTGGGGGACCCATATCCACCCACTTCTGGCCCCTCACAAAGGCACAGTCATACAAGCGGGATACAACAATGGTGCCATCTATGCAGAGTAACCAGTCAAGGAGCTTGTAGTAGGGCAGTGTTTGCCTTCTGCAGCTGGAGGCAAGTTGTTGTCCTGGATCTCTTTGTATCTGCATCTCAAGTCCTTAGCCCACTGCCTGCACTGGTTCACATCCTAAGTGTAGTCCTACTGTGCCATTTGTACCAAGATCTCTTGGAACACTGCCTCGTTCCTGTAGCACTTCACCAAGGCATATTGGACCTACTTCTCCCTCCATAGAGTGATGATGAAGGCCTTGGTCTCTTCCTTGATCCAGGGAATGCAGTGTTGACGGGTGGATCTGTAGGCAGCAAGTGGCTACAGCTGAACAGTGAAGGTAGCAGTGCTGGTTGTTACCTGGCTATAATCTCATTTAATGCCCTTTGTCAACTCTTGAGATCAGTATCAGCCATGGTCCCAGCGATGGTAAGTCTCCATAAGTCATCCTGTGACTGCAGCAGCTGGGAAACAGCAAGTGTCTGGCACATACTGCCAACCAGTGCGAGCTGGGAGGATGCATGTTTGAAAATGGTGCAGTGGGCTTTTAAGGTGGATGTTACATGCACACCAGTGGGAATGAGAGTGGAGCTGCACGTGGTCGCTCCTCAGAATGTTCTACGGCTATTCACCTGTAACTCTGGTGCTGGTGGATCTGTACATGCGGAGGCATTGCACACATCCCAATTGAGAGGCCACAGACATGCGAGTACACATTTGCCTGCATGGCGGGCTCCGTATGTGCCAAAACCCCACCGTGAGTGGGGGCTGTGTGTCTCTGGTAGGTGGTGGCCATGTGACCGGTGGGGGCGCACACCTAAACGGGCAGGTGAACACCCACATGGTGTGCGTTAGTGTCTCATTTGTTAATACCCTTTGTCAGCTCTTGCGCTCTATCTCTATATCTATGCAAAACACACTTGTATTACCATTTTTCCCCTATCACAAGACCACCTTTGGGAACAACGCTTTCTGCACTGTTATAATGCTGCAAATTTAATTGGTGTAAATTGTTAGTAGCCAAGTTACCTGAACTTTGAAACTACTAAGATTCAGTTGAACAGTTCTAAGCTTGTCATTTTGTTACAGACCTTGACTACTATCAGACTATGCAATATAATAGACACGCTGAATTTTTTTAAATCTAATACAAGGCATTCTGTGTATGTATAGGTTTCATAATTGTGAATGAGATTTAAAACAATGAATAACTTTAATTATGCTGCCACTGAGTTTGTAACTTAAACCCAGTAGGACTGACTGCATTGACAGTTCTGGTTAGTGATGCCCTGTGACAAAGTAGAACTTGTTTGTGGGACATTGTATTGCTCTAGGAGAAGAAATGTATCTAATTCTGTAAAGTATAATCCTATGCCACAGTGAAAGGAAGGTTACAAATTTTTTTTTATCCATAGCTTCTGCAAAGTTAAGAATGCAGAACTGTTCTGAAAATGGAATAATTTTGTCCCTGAGTTAGAAGAAATAAGACCACCATAGCCATCTTAAGCTTGTGTAATAAAAAGGTGTATTAGCTACCATGGGGAAGCTAAGTGCATGCATATGGCTTCTCCCAACAACCGTGAACAGATGAGCCACTTCAAAACAAGAATAACACCCCCCCCTCCTCCTTAAATTAAATCATTGAAACAAAACAAGATTGGTTTAATAGTGGAACAAAGTGAAATCTACTGCCCTACTTCTGGTTTATTGGTACTTAGTAGGATGGCAGAAGAAATGCATTCATACTCTGCAATCTAGTATCTATAAATACTAGATTGACATCATTTTGCAAAGCTTTGCTATATTTTGCTGCCAATATCCATAGTCTAAAGAAAGCTGGGTACCTCCACCAGGTGTAAACAGCGCTATGTGAAAGTTTGGGTGAGGAAAAGGAAAAAGGGCCCACTACAGAAGGAAAAGTCTTATATGGAGAAACTAGACTGTGCATAAATTATCTTGGATGAGGTAGCCTGCAGGATAGCAGAAGACTGATCTGTAGGCACCCCATGGATCTCAAAATACCTGTGCTGCAAGCCAACCCCTCTTTTCATTATGGCTGCTGTATCCAAAGTTACACTGCAGTTAGTTGCCTTGAAGAGGCTGCGTGTTCCACACAGTAAGCGCTGGAGCGGAGGTTCCTAAACTGCACATTGTGACCCAATTGGGGTCATACCATCTTTATGTATGAGGTTGTGGTCTGATTTTATTATATACTTTGCATGGCTTGGTTGATGTTAAGGGTCATGGTATTGTATGTCTCAAAAAGGTTGGCAGCCACTTTTCTAGAGCAATATGGTGTTAATGGTGGGTTTTCTGAGGGTGATGGTGCCACCTGTTCCGTCTCACTGTAAAATCTCATGGAGCTGTCACGAAAGTGTAGCACCTTGGATTAGGAAATGAACGCAGCAGAAATGTGCGGCGCACACGTGGCGTAAAATTATGTCAAGTGTAAAAATCACGTGGGCAGGGTTTAGATGCAGCATTTTGCGTGTTAAAGCGGGCCACGCGTTCTTTTAAAACTGCTAATTAAATACCTCTGTCGAGGTATTTAATTCATGTTTTTTAAAAAAGCACGACCGGCTTTATTGCGTGAAATGTTAAGTCTAAATCCCGCCCGCAGGATTTTTATATGTGGCGCACGTCAAAAAGTGGCCTCAGTTTCAGTCAAGCTTAAGGAAACCAATGGACTATTGGCTTAATACTGCTAATATTTGCAGCTGAATTATTTATGAAGAGGCACACCAATGACATCCACAGCTCTAAAACTTGCATGTGTATAGTTATGTATGTATTAAGCTCTAATAAATTACACACAATAAGTTTACAGCCATAAATAGAAAAGGAAAGCCAGTACAATTGTGTACCGAGTAAACGATTGAAAAATCAGCTGTGGCTGGTGCGCTTTGTTCTGTAATAGCAAATTCGCTATCTGCTAACTGCATGCACCTATGAATAATTCACAGCTGATGTCTGTGGGTCTTTACAATGCCTTCCAGCAGGGGGTACCCTTTATTTATGACTAGTGTTTTGCCAGATGAAGATAGTTGCTTCAACCACTCTGAAAAGGGAATACCTTAGCCAAAGGATGATTGTTTTTACACACTCATGAATTTTTCATATCTACAATGCAAAATCCACCACTTTGCCATGCAGCAGAATGCTGTTAGCTCAATCTAGAAGCTTACCTTATCCTTCCATGCACATTGGACTTACTGCCAACCGAGTAAGAAGCCTGGCACATCTTTTATAGTCTGAAAAAGATCATAAATAGTAACAACCAAACTATAGGCCCACTGAATTTACTTATAAAAAATGTGCAGTTTATAAAAGCTGCTGAGCAAACTGTGAACACAGTTGACGTTGATTTACAGAGTGAAGGCTAACCAAGGAAGGATTTGAGCCTGTATGTCAGAAAATGTATAAATGAGGAGACTGAGCTTTGCAGCTGTGTGCACCTAATTTCTATGCAGTGCAAATTAAAAACAAGCTAGGGATTGGTCACATGTTCTCTTTAAAGACCTCATGAAACCTCAGTTACAGCTCAGTTGTCAGTGGTTGTTTCTATGTAAAGCCTGGAAGGTCTTAAATATTACAAAACTACAGAAAGCTAGATAATGTTCTGTAGGTAACACTCTTATGCTGACAGCGCGATGGGTTCTCCCACCCCCCTCTCTAATGCAGCAAGCCACAAGTGCATCTACTTGCTTTGCCTTTGAATAATTGCAGTAGATAAATTGTAACCTGAAATCGGGATAATAGCTAAGATGCTGTAGTCAAGCAACAGCCCAAGACAAGCTATAGTTATTGAGTGCAGAGGAGTTAAATCCGTGCACATAGCAGAAAATCCTACACTTCTCTAAAGGTATATGTTGATAAAAATACTAGTCATGGCTGTCAGTTACGTTGTTGTAATAAAGCAATGATAGCCCTAGAGAAAAAAAAGACTCTTGCTTACACAAGAGATTCATTACAGATCTCATCAGTGTAAATTATTGTCTGATGCCCAACCAATATCATGCAACATTGAGGCATGCCTTCTGTGGATAAAATGTTTATTTGGTCTCAAAGACCCTGACCAGATGAACAAATTGCCACATTGCATTTTGCTGAGTGTCCTTTTACTCCAGTGCTATTGTGTCCAGGAATAGTGTTCACGTATGAACTGGCTTCCTGGGATATGAAAGGCAAAAGGGCTAAAACTCACTCTCCCATTACTTGCAAATCTCAGCAAGAACTGACTTCTCAATGAGATATGCTAGAATGGGTCGAGCATCAGCCTATTCTTGACCTGTTCTCACGTGAAAGTTGTGCGATCAAAAACCACCACTGCACATGCAAAAAATGGCTGCCACAGCCATTCTGCACATGCACAGTCGCCAACAGCCATTTTGTGACTGCAAGGAGCATTTTTAGGGTTTCAAGAATTGTAAGATTATTATAGAGAATCCTCATAAAAATGCTTTGTGAATGTTCAAATTGGCTGCCTGGGGCCTGTGCATGCGTAAAATGGCTGCAGCGGCCATTTCTTTGCATGTGCAGAGCATTTGAGAATATAAGAAGATTCTCAAAAGAACTTTTAAAGTTCTTGTTTCAGCCCTACAAAATACTATGCAGTGCTGTATCGAAAGATGATTAGCCCCAAAGCAAATGGTTATTCCTTTGCTCGCATGCATAACTACTCCAGAGAAATTCACTCCTAATGAAAGTGGGGATTATTTGCTGTGTAATTTTTTTTATTTTTTTTTTCTCTGTTTTTTAAAAATAAATAAAAATTGTAAAACCATTCTGCCTTTGTGTCACTACTAAAAGTTCCAAATGATGCTGCATTAAGTGTTGATTTTTGTGATTTGGTGTATTAGGAGTTAGGTGGAGACTGATTTTAGATAGGTTGTAAGGCTTACTTAATATCTGAAAATGCTTTGACCTTAATTGAAGTATACAATTGGACACAACGGATGTTTGCTTTTTGAGCCTTGGATTGTGGTACTTACATGCTGGAATTGTGCAGTCTCTAGTATTGTGATAAAGCCTATGAAAGTGCTTAGTGCATTTTGGACCAAAATAGAGAGGACCTGAAAAAGAAGAACCAATACATTGTGGATCAGCTTAAGGAACCAGTGGCAGGAGAAAAGGGCTGGGGAGAATTTGAGTCAAATAGTAAATAGAAATGTAAAATTCATATTTACCCGTTAAATGCTTTAAAAACTTGTCTTTCATCCTGAGATCTCTGGGAACTATTTCTGTTTAAAGGAAGAAAGTATATTGTACTCTGCTCGAATCTTATCTGTCAAGCATATTATCTACGTTCACAGATATAGTCACATCAGAACTGATAAAAAAGGACAATATCATTTTTATGAAAATTCCAAAAGTTTGAAATGAAGTGCCATTTTTAAAATTTTCAAAATTATTTCCACAAAAAATCCAAAATATTTGAAAAAACATTAATAGCTTAATTCATTTTCAATAGATAAGTGTCAAAACTTTAAATATTGCTGTCAATGAAATGTTGATGAAAATTTTGAACCAGCTGGAGCTAAAACCAACTTGCTTGGAAGCATGGGTGACACGCCTAGGGTGCAAGTCAATGGGAAAAGTGTCATTAACTTTAACAGGATCATGACTACACCACTTTGTGGCATAGTAAGGCCTTGGAAGGCCTGGGCTCAGTCTCCCCTACTAATAGCTGAGCTCACTCTCCTCTACTAGTAGCTAATGGCAACTAACGCAAGGAAGTGACTATTAAGATTCTAAGTCCCCACGGGCTCTTTATCTGAACAGGCAGCAAAGGGACTCTGGCTTAGAAGCAGAAAGTGCTTCCTGTTTGCTGTGCTGAAGGAGGAAGAAGAACCCCTCCAAGTGGTAGCAGCTCCTATTTGCAGGCAGGCAGCTAGTAAATATCCTAGATACCATGCCCTTGCATACAGGTTAAAAAACCTGTGCCCTGCAGCAACTGGGTGATCATGTGAGCCACAGATGACAGTGCCTTCCTGGCCACACCCCTTCCTGCGGAGGGTATATCTTGCTTTTGTGGACCCAGGCTCAGTGCCTGTATTGCTAAGCCATGGACACCCCCCTAGTTTGCATTAAACAGAGCAGACTGCAGCCCCCTGTGGAGCACCTGATCGGAGGATGGGGGGGGCGGGAGTGTAGTCTCTATTGCAGCCCAAATTTGGAGGGATTTTTTAAGACAATACTAAAAGGGATTGGTATAAGACTTTTATGGAGTCAGACTATCCCACATCTGCACTCTGCTGAAGTATCTGATTCTGTCCATTCTCAGAAATACTGAACTAGATGGCAATTTCTAAATTCCACAATAATATTAAGAGTGAGTGCAACGTTGTCAAGCGCTGGGAGCCACCCTTGATTTGGATGCATCACTTTAAGGCCAACAGGGCTTAGAAACTCTCTGGCTATTTTAAGCAATTTCCTACTACAAGCACCTCCACTCTTATCAGAGGCAAGTGTTTATACACCCTATCTGAAACAACTACTGTGAATATGAAATTGAATCAATATATTTACAGGAAATGTAGAAACAGTACATGTTTTTCTCTCTAGCATTAAACAGCACACACAGGAAAGGAATATACCAAGCAAATTGCTTTTTCCCCCACTCCTGAATTTTGTGTTCAGCAGTTGGCAAAGTGAATCTAGTTTACTGAAATCCATGTTAGCCACAACTCCTGTGTGTGTCATCTTGACTTACAGTTCTTTGGTGTCAGTTACTAACTCTGCACTGATGGCATAGTGTTGATTGCATATGATGCATTGTATTTTCTTTATTTTACCATAAATGTTTAAGCAGCATTTTAATTCCCTAGGAGCCTCTTATCACATTTAAAGCAGAGAACATTTCCATCCAGATCTGATTCTCTGGCAAGGTTAGACATTTCGCGAAAGTTGTTCTCCATCTACTTCTAACTTTAGTCAGCCTCAGTAAAATTGACCTTATCGTATTTGACCTAATTGTGTCATGTGGAGCATTAAAAGCTTACATGTTTCTCTAAGAAGTTTCCCGTGGGACAGACACACTGGGAAAGGGATGCTGAGAATGAAAGAAAGGAAGGCTCGAAGCAATAGCTCCTTTTAAGTGACAGAAGTGGTGCTGGGAATAACAATAATAATAAAACATGCCCTTCCGGAATCCGCAGCACTGGCACCAGCTCAGCCTGTTTGGGGAATGGTTTTACTGTCAGTGGTCAGATTCACCAGGCTATTTCATCTGCTTTGCACCAGCAAGAGGATGCAACATGGGTGACAAACTTGATTTAACCTATTACTTAGAGACTTTCCAGCTGCCTTGTGCTGCTAGGGAGGGGTGAAGTGGCTAAAGAGCATATGTTAGGCTGCTTGCACACTAAGAGTATTTTCAGACGTGACTGGGCCAATATTGGCCCCGTCACGGAATCACCTACTGATCGCCCGCCGGGATCAAAACAGCATGGCCAACTGCCATGCCGGCTGATCCCATCGGGGGAGGGGCTGTGCGGCGCAATGTGCGGCTGCACAGCCCCACCCCCCCCACGCTACCTACGCCGTCCAGCCTCTGGGAGACGGGCGGGCACCACGGCCAATGCGGCTGCAGCGCCCGCCCCCCGGGGCATTGACCACGGCCCAGAATCAGTGGTGGACACGGCCGCTGATTCCGGGCCGTGGTCAGGACAGACGCGACGACCCCACGGATCGCGGGCGGGAATCTCTTTTACCACGCAAACGGCCCACCAAGGCCGTGGTCAAAGAGGTTCCCGCCCGTGATTCTCGGGGGTGAACATGTGGCGGGAATCCCGTTTTATCCCAACAGACGTTACGGTCCCTTGCTCACCATGTGGGTATTCACCGTGGTTGAGCGTGGGATCGTAACGTCTGAAAATACCCAGTGGGGGAGCAGGGGGGAAGAGATACTGTTGTGAGCTGAAATCACAGCAGGGGCATCGCGTGAAGTTCCAATCGTGTACGTGTAGTTTTTGACATCTTTAGCCCATTTCTGCCATGATTTCAGTGACCGGAGCCAGGGCTGGATTTTCAGCCCTGTCTCCCATCACTGAATTCACAGCAAATATGGGCTAAAGCCATTGAAAACCCCACACCCGTGATCAGGACTTCACGTGGTCCCCCTGCCAAAATTCCAGCTCATGGCAGTTCCCCTCGTGTGCAACTAGCCTTCATCTACTCAGTTTTTTTGCCATCAGCTAAAAAGAGCCAGTGTTTATTGTTGTAAGGATAAGCATGGCTTAATTTGTAAAAAAAAAAACAAGAAGCCACAACAGAGGTGCTGAACAATTATACCTGCCCCTGATGTACTGCCCTCCTAGTCCCACTCAGGTATTGAGAGAGACTGGTCTGTCCCATCTGGCCTCATCACTCCCCAACTGTCCCACTCCTGCTGATCCTCACTCAGAGCTAGATTAAGTCTGTTGAGATTGGTGGTGTTGCCACCATATTAGCAGCAAAAGACCAGGTGTTTCTAAAAAAATCAAGGCGATGGGAGGTGGGTATATGGCCACTGAGTGGCCCTGCCACAGAGCACTCACTCAGGTGACGTGAGGGGGGGGAGCACTTCAAATGGGTGGCTCCGAGGTGGCCACCCTACATTTGGCTGGCCCCACATGGGGCACTCTGGATTTCCCACTAGTGCTCTGTGAGTGGCCATGAGTGTGTGCTCCGAGGGTCACAGGAGCATACATCCATGCTGTTCCACCTTCAGACAGGCAGGCGGCTGCATGGCTCCTGGGTAGCCACGGGGGTAGCATCTTATTTAAAAAAACACCCACTCTTGCTGCCAAAGAGCGGATGAGTGGCAATCGCAGGCCTCTCCTTACCCAACCCTGATGGGAGGGAGATACTGGGTGTTTTCAGATAAGCACTTTACCCACCCAGTATTCACTGGTTAACATTGGTTACCAGTGGGGTTTTCATACAAGAACGGTGCATACTGGGTGGGGAGGTACTTGTCTGAAAATACCCACTGAGCCTGGTATTGGTGCTCATATAGGTGGGTAGAAGGAATGGTGCTGTTGCTGCCACCCATCAGTTGTTCACTAGCAAGTGTTTTGCCGCTAGTTAGCTGACTGACAGCAGCACCAGTCCCAGCACACATCAGACTTAATCCAGCCTTGGCAAGGGGCCAGCAAGAGCAGCAGCAAGGAACCAGAAGATATGCTAGGGCTGTGCACAATGTAAACCCTGATTATACAGATAGTGTGCTAATAATTGGAAATAATTAATGTACTAGATGAGGGAGTAAAAGGAAAGTTTTCACAGGGCACCCAAGTCCCATTTTCAGAAATTGCTTGGGAAGGGGAAGTCCCCTTGACATTTAAAAACCTATGTCAATTTTGAAAATGGAATTTAAAGTCTTTTTGAAAATTTTACCCTAATCTTTAAGATTCGCTTATGCATTCCATTTACAGATGTCACCCATTAGGGGAACGAACACTGCTAGATTCCACTGCATACAAAGGGGGGGGAAAATACACAAGGGACTTCAGCTTAAAAAGAGGGTTTTAAAATAACAATGAAATTGTAATTGAAAAGTGCAAAGTAACATATCTAGTAAAAAATAATCTCAAACTCTGCTATTAAATAGTGAAAACATGGGCAGGCAGTAATACAGGAGTCTGAAGAATGAGAGCAGATGACAAATTGCAATGACACTGCAATGCTGGGTGGCACCAGGAGCAGCCTTTGGGGTTGTATACAAAGGAAGTATCACGTCATTAAGCAGGGGATATATAACTACAATTCTCTCTGCATGTCTAGTGGCACAGCGCCTGCAATACTCATCACAGTCCAGGCTGCTCCTAGTCTTAGGGCGTGTTCTTATGATCAGTTCCTCAGAATTAAAAGCTTCTTGGCACACTTTACCCACCCTGCTGTTCTCGTGATCAGGGTGGTTAAATGGGGGATTGGTACCAGTTATGCTGGAAGCATACTTTCTGGTTAGTGAGTGAGCGAGCTAGTTAGTTTTTAGTAAGTATTCCATAGTAATTTACATTGATTAAAGAAGTTCAGTTATCAGAAAAATCCTGATGAAGACAAAGTAGTTCAGATGATCTCTTTCATTGGACCAATTTCTGTGGGTGAGAGTGTATAAGCTTTTGGGTCACACTTCAGCTATGTAAAAAAATCAGAAATATTCACTGAACTTATAAATACTCAATTAAATAATTAATATTATAAGTGAAATGGATAATTTAAGAATCCAATAAATACACACACGTTTTGTCTTCAGGGGTACATTCAGTTTTAGTGTGTGGCTACGTTTTGTTGATAGGTAAGCATAAGTGTCCGGAAAGCATTATTGAAGCACAAGTGTGCCTAGACCCCAAAGAGGTTGCGTGTCTCTGGAAAAGACTCTCAAGGGAGGAGAGGAGTTAAGGGCCATGACTGGGGGATACTTCAGATGAGAGCTGACAAAACACTAATAAATAGAGAGAGATCCTGCAATCAGATTCCATGTAGACGGACACAATGCTCTACCTTACAGAGTAATTTCCTTTTCCATTCCTGGCTTCTTTGACTCCAGTCTATTAAGCCAGTGGAATGGTGTTTGCTGAACCTGGGATTTTCAGTGAGAATTGGTTTCTTGCATAGGAGTCTCAGACTTGAGTAAGCTTGGGAGGTCTTCTGAGACATTAGTCTGCCTAATACAGAAGCTAACAGGGCAGAAGGAACCGCAGCATTATGCAAAAGAAAAAGAAACACATTGTGTTGCAGTCCACTACTTACCAACTCTCTGCTCCTCTGGGTACGCTCCATAATCATCTACTTCCCTTCGATCTAAGCCAGTGCCATAATCATGCTTGGAGGAGTAGTGCACCCCATTCTCCTCCTCTTCCAGCTGGTACCTTTTCAGTTCCTGAATGATCTCCATGATCAGATTTAGGAGGCTCTGCCTATCCTTTAGGTCTATGGAGTTAGCTTTTTCTTTGCAGTATCCCGTTGACAGCATTAGGAGCAGCAACACCAGCAGCACAGGAGACCTCAGTCCACTCATTGCAATCTGTACTAGAGGGTTCCAAGGCAAAGAAACAGTCCACTTGGGGGAGAGGAGGGCTCCTATTTCCTTGAGAGGAAAAAGATGGGGAAGGGGCATCAGAGGAACAAAATCAGCTAAAACATTCATTGGGGGGGGGAGGGACTACTTGTCAGGTTCTGCAATCAAGGTGCTCTTTAATCCCCTCCCCTCCATTAGACCTTAAACAGCCTGTTCTTCAACTGGTGCACGCTAGAGTAGTTTTGAGACTGTCCGCGCAGCTGCAGCTCCCTCAAGTTATACAAGCTGAGGAGCAGGCACTCTGGTAGCATCAACTCTCTATCGTGGAGCCCAGGGAGCCACTCACGATAAGCTGAAGCTACGTTTTAGTGATACTCTTATGTACATTCTGGCACACATGTACGCGCGCTCACACACACTTCTAATTTGTACACAAGCTGATTCTCTGACACACAGCTAACTGACGCTGTCCTCATATATACACACTGCCTCTCACATGCACAAACGCTTGTGTGCACACACACTAAAACTCTTGAGCTTAACGTTCACTGAGACTGCAGCTCTCTGTCTCAGAGAGATCCCTAACACAGTCAAACTACTATGCCACCAAGAAGGGACCCACGTTTTCAAACGCGTCAGGAGCCAGAGCATCCTCTGCAAGGCACCCAACAGGAAGCTGTTGCCTTAGGGCAGGACGCGTGGGACTCCCTTTATCCCACACCCCCAAGCTCTTCTCGTCCTCCCCTTGCATGCGAGAGGTGCGATCCCTCCCTGCGAGGCGCGCCAGAGTCCATAATCCCTAGGCGCTCTCCAAACCAGAGCGGCTAGCTAGGACTCTAAAGCGAGGACCAGAAGTTTGCTTTGGACACTGGGGCCAGTAACAACCCCGAGTAGAAATTCTCCCCCGCTTCTGCTTCCAACCCCGCTCTGTTTCTCCGGAGTGCAAGTCGAGCCCTGGCAGCGTGTAAACAAATGCCCTGGGCGCACGGCGCTGATTTCTTTGACAAACCTCCACTAGCCCTAGGGCTAGTTTTGCCTCCACCAGGGCTGCCAAGCCAGACTGGGACAAGCGTGCCAGTGGCTGCTAGATGCCCGGACAGGGATTCCCCAGGAAACAGGCTGAGAGATTAGAGGGAAACCTCGACTCCAGAGCTTGCTTTCCTCAAGGAAACCAGACCCCCCCGAGGCAATTCACTCACAAAATAGTTTCCACCAATCATCGAACTTCCTGCCGCGGAAAGAAGCTACTCTCCTCCGTCCATCCCCCAGCGCTGCTGCCGCCGAGCCTGGGCCAGGGCTGTGCCGCCCCTCCCGGTGCGGCTAGTTAAGCGGCGCGCTCCCCGCTCGCCACCAAGTTGTGTGCAAAGCCTCAACTTCCTGCGCGCTCCTCCTAGCGCCTTGCCCCGCTCGCCGCGTCGCTGTCCCGTCCCCCCCACGGAGCGAGAGAGCGTGCCGCTGCCTGGCTGGGGCAGTGAGCGGGCGGGGCGGCCCTCTAGCGGGGACCGACACGCTGCCGATTACCTGCCTCTCCTGTCCCAAGAGCTGGCGGCGGCGGCGGGGTTCTTCGCCCTTAGGCTTCCCCGGGAGCGGGGGGGTGGGGGAAGTCCTGTGGCTGCCCCCTCCTTTGCTGCTGGCTCCACAGGGCTACTCCATGGCCGCTCGCCCGGCGCAGCCGCTTATATAGGCTCTAGCGTGCCCATGAGGTGGCTGCCACGGCAGCTAGGCTCGACTTGGAACAAGTGGGTGGCAAGCAATAAAAGTCCGCTTGGCGGGAGCGGCGACGCTGCTGCTGGAGATTCCCCCCCTCAGCTCCCTCTCTTGGGGGGGGGGGCACAGCCGCTTCTTATCCTCTCCCCCCCACACACACACATACGTAAGGAGTAGGGGGGCGCAGCCCCCAAAACACGTAAGGGGGGGGAGAAGAGCCCGGCTCTTAATTAGCGGCGCGCTGAGGAGCCTCTGAAATATTGAATCCCCTTCAGTCCGCGGCTGCCGCTTTTCCAACACTTGCCAAGCCTGAGGGGAAACAAGCGCCCTATTTCCCAGCAGCAACCTGGGAGGAGGCACTAAGTGGGGGGGTGGATTTCTAATCCTGCCACCAGCCGGGAACTAGCCAGTGACTGCGGGGGGGGCAGCAGGACTCATTAGGAAGAAGAAGCCGGTAGGGTCTCCCTAGTGGTGTGAAGGCGATTCTCGCTCGACAGGGCGGATTTCTACATTCCCCGACGGGGCAACTGCCTGTAAATCCTGGCAGAGCCAGCAGCAGCTTCCACTTGAGCGGGCTGAGGACCCAAAGGAACTATTATGGCCTTTAAAGAAGAGGGGGGGGGGGCTTTATTTTCATTTTAAAACTCAGATGGGGGGGGGAGAGTTAATTGTGTCTTTAAAACTCACAAAGGGGGGGGGCTGTTTTCTTGAAACTCAGTGATTCTCTGCCACTTTGGGACCAACACGACGGCGACCACACGCCGCTATCTCTGGATTGAAACTCGTGGATCAGTGATAGATGAGGAAGCCCCTGCAAGATGCTTCCCCCCCCCCCCTCCCAAAGCCTTCCCTGAATCTATAGGGAATGGGACTGAAACATGATCCAGCTCGGTTTCTCTATTTACTTTAGTTGTCTTCCCGGACCTCTCCCTTTCAGCTAAAAAGCAAACATAAAGTTGGATCAGGCGGTGGGACTATTTCCCAACCAATGTGAAATGCCAAATCTGTGGGGAGAAGGGAAGGAAGACAGATGATCAGGGCACGCCAGGATTTGTTTAATAAGTAAATAAAGCTTTGGGCTGCAAGGAGCGCTGCATCCCCTTTCCCACCCAGGCCGCCCCCCCACACACAACTTTCTTTTTCTGCCTAGTTATAAAAGAATTGGTATGAAACGGGAGTCAGGTGAGAACAGCGCAGCTCCCTATCCCTGCAGTGACAACAGCGACGTGTAGTGGTGGCTACTAGCATCACTCAGCGACCGCGCGCTCAGAGAGAGAGAGATTTAGGGGAAGTAAGAGAGAAAGGGATAGGAGATCAGGGACAGGTAATTACATTCCCTGAGTCTTACTCTCAGGGTGTCAATTTCATGGCGTGCATTAAATTTTTTGCAAGGAACTGGGAACTTCCCCCAGGGAAGCAGGGGGAGTGTGTTTCCAAATTGCACCTGTCGCCTGATCCTGGGAGAGAAAGAGAGACCACAGTATTGGCATGGCTTATTATGTAAAAACCTGCTGGGATCAGGGCCAATGACGATTGGGGTTTCCACGTCCAATCCTGAAGATCTAGCTCTGTCCTGTCCTGGGTGGGTGATGTCTCCACTCCGACCCTTTTGACAGACATCTTGATCTGTGCATCCCTGTTACTTGGGAAATATCCTTGTCATGCCAGTAAAATAGAATTGATTTAAACTAGAATCAAGCTGGACTGAACTGTGTGTGGAGCGTTCATATCCCTATATAATATATGCCTATTCTGTTTCTTCTACCTAGGAAATAAAGATGTAGACGTGGAGGGGGAATCTTTTTCCCTCCATGGGATGACATATCTTTGCATGGGATATTGCTGTGGGGAGCAGGTAGGCAATGGAACAGAGGGGCTGAAGGAGAAAGATGGGGAAGTGGAGATGCGGGTGTGAGCTAAATGTGTGCTAAATGTGCCCTCAAAGGTAGGGCTAGGTCCATGGGGGCTTGATCCACAAATTGGAAAGGGACTGTATAAAACACAAAGCTGCGTGCCATGTTTGTCCCAGGGGCCTGAGATACATCCACTGCTTAAACTTCAATGTGGTCTTCTTTAGGAAGATAGTCTCAGTCTCTCTCACAAAAAGGCATGCATGCACACACAACTCACCTGTCTCTGTAAAATCAATCCATCACAACACATTTATTTCAGATAAGAAGTCTGGGAATTCCCCGCTCTTCTGAAGTAAATCATGAATGAATATGAAACACCTGAGGAGTTTCCTTTCAGTCTAAACAACTGTACAAGGGTTTCATTTTTAAAAATAATTTAAATCTGCACACATTTGTGATGTAACTCTTTCCCTGAAGAAATGTCAATATATGCTGTTTCATCTAGTATGTTATTGCAAAGGTGGGGGAAATACACTCTGTGCATACTTAGAGACTAGAATGGACAAGAACTGTTTAGACAGGAAGCCATACTATACCTTCTTTTTTACTTCGTGATTTATTTTAATTCCTCTTAAACTGCGAGCACATTTCGAGGTGTCCAAAGAGACTAACATTTCTATAATATACAAATGAGGGACAGAATCAAATTTTAAAGGCTTTTTAAAAACAACAACCCAGAGTTATGGCAAAATGGATTTTTTTGCTTTTGGGAAATTTTAATGGTTCCCTAAAGTTACTGACAAATTTTAGTATATTAAATTCTGATTGAAATAGAAAAAAATTAGAAAGTCAAATAAATTTTTTGGGCAATTTTTTCAGGAAAATTTCCAGTCTTTTGGCTATTGTTCAACACAAAGCAATATTTTTGATTTTAAAATATTATAATCTCTAATAAATTATATATTTATACTAATACTCACAATGCAGTCGTATCAAATGTGGACACTACACATATGTGCTGGGGTCATGTAGTGAAGTATGCACCACTTAAGTATCAAGTACAGGGTGCTATTCAATGACATGAGATTTGAAACTTCCCTGATGTCTTCTAATTCCTGAATTCAGTTTCCTTATTTAGTAGGAATGGGGCTGATTAATTACATGAATACATCTACTTTGTTTTTTCGAGCAACAGACATGTACAGCTGCAGAGAAGAAAGGATTTATTTTAAAACCCTTTAATTTGGTGTCTTCATTTACATTATTCTATACTGTGCTACAAACATATACGTTTTTATTACTTTTGGGCTTTTAGTATTTCTTTTTTCTTTTTACTAAACACCATACAAACTGGAAATAATTTCCTCTTAACACCTTCCAATACTACTCTCAAAGTGCTTTAAGAATGACTAATTTAGCCTTGCAAAACATCTGTGAGATAAGTAAACAAAACAGAGGTTGGGGCTCAGATTTTTATTTCACTTAGACTGGTGTAAAAATTGGAATAGTGTTACTGTTCTCAGCAGAGCTACTCTGGGTTTATTGTTACTGTTCTCAGTAGAGCTACTCTGGGTTTATTATACCATTTTCAGTGATCAGAATCTAAAGGTTTGCATTCACTTCAATGGAGTACAGGCCCTTAAGTGACCTAACTTTAAAGTAGGAGTCTTGAAGTTTGCCCCTTCACTGTAAACATTGAGCAACATTGGGTAATTTCAGACATGATGGGCACGGAGGTCCACCATGCTGAACCACGGACCGGGATCCGTCTTGGATCCCAGTCCGTGATCAGGCCGGCCATCCTTCAGATGTGCCAGCCTGATCCTCACCGGGGATTGAGGAGGGGGTAGGGCTGCGCAGCGCGAGATGTGGCCGCACAGCCCTATGCTCCCCCGGCCGCCCGCCCTCAGGGAGACAGGCAGGCACAGCAGCCAATCAGGCAACTGCGCCCAATCCTGTATCGCGGTCGGGGCCACGATCTGGGATGGGTCAAGGTAACACACGTTACCTTTGGCCCATCCCAGATCGTGGTCAGTCTAACCATTATTATTATTATTATAAACATTTATATAGTGCCAGTCATGTACTTGGCGCTGTACAGAACATAGAAATGGACGCGGTCCCTGCCTGTGGCTTACAATCTAAAAGACGAGGAGGGGGAGACAGGGAGAGGGGACAGTGGGAGGGACAGGGGAGAAGACAAACAAACATTCAAGCGGATGCGAAGTCTCAGGTGTGTGTGCTTGGCTTGGTTACAATCAGGTTGGTTGCAGCAGTCTGCAGAGGAGGGCAGACAGTA
>QEPC01000385.1:670295-680963 GCA_003113815.1 Sphenodon punctatus
GCCAGACGTTACTTTTTTTTGGTCCCCGCTGGGGATCTTTTTGACCATGCTTCCCGGGACATTCCCCCGGCTAGCCCGGGAAGCGTGGTTCAAATTGACCCCTTGCGGGTATTGACCGTGGCGAACATCTGGCGGCCGCCAAACAGACGTTCGAGACACAGTGACCACAGGTGGGTATTCACCGTGGTTCACTGTGATCTCGTAACATCTGAAAATACCCCATGTTGCAAGACTGTATTGGTGCCCTACGCAGCCCTGAAACATGCATAAATGACCACCAAGGGTGGTTAAAGGGTGGTTAGCGTCATGTCTGTTTTCACCCAGAAACGCCGCCACCACAGGGAATCCACTGGGGTTCACTGTGGTGAAAGGAGTTTTCGTAACGTCTGAAATTACCCAGTCTCTCGCCTAAAGAGCAATAAAAAATCCTAAGAGAAGAGCACAGACAAATTATAATATAAAATTCAAAAACTTTATCCCATCCTTAACACAAATACCTCAAATCCCAGTCTGTATGTGGTAAGCCCATGAAGCAATTACAACATCAATTTCTCTCTGGTATGCTCATGTAACTGCTAGGCTCGCCTCTCCTTAGATGGAATATAGGACCATAACAAAATAATACTCGAAGTATAAACTAACGACTTTGTGTGGGGAAGGGGCGGGAGAGGAGAAGCAGCGTGGCTTGTTTTTTTAAAACAATAAGCCATATTTATAGTTGTGAAATAATGCCCAGAATTCACACTTTTCTGGCTGTAAACATCACCCACTTGCATTCATCTGGATAATGCCAATTCAAATTGCAATGTGAAGGAAAAGATGTTTTGACTTTTGACTAGTTGGCCTACATGAAAACAAGGAGAGAATGTACTCCTTTCGGTTCTCCCCCACCGCTTAAAATTTTCATGCTGAGAGGTTTAGCCATGTTCTTGTTCAAACTGATTGTAACAGACATCAGATATCTATCTATATTTCATAAAAGTAAGTGCTATCCCTTATGAAGTAGTTGAAGAGCACAGTTGATTGTGTGAATCAAACTCTTATCCAGCCAACATCTGAACTGGGTGTATACCTAGAAGAAAACTCCCAGGAATGTGCATATGCACAGATTATAAAACTGAATTGTTGGGTCAATTTCTGTCGACCTTAGATCTTCAAAGAATATTTTAAATTCATTTCCCCTAAAACATCACATTTGTTTGAAAGAGATCTTGAAAGGGAGAAAAGTTTGTTATTTTAATGCAGAAAGAAAAAACATACATCCAGGCAAATGAGAAGCAATATTTGTCCTATTCAGATTACATGCCTATAACAACTAGGGCTGACAGTCTGAGGAGGTGCTGGTAATTCTGTCTTGGTCACTGGGTGGGTATCAGTTGGCTGACTTGACAACTGGACTTCCTCAGTGACGGCCACATCCATCACTAGAAACTGATAACCAGAGATATCATTTATCATTCAGGTTGTTTGCTGGATATAAAATATATAAACATGCTAACTGAGAATTTGCATGGGCGACAGACTTTTTCACTTCTGGCCACCAAATGTTTGCCTGTGGTTCAGCTTTTGTGTGCATTCTCAAAAGCATTACACTATTGGAAGCAACAGCAATAATACCATTATTATTACCCATAACTAGAAAAAATGTCTACACCCATTAGAAACTTATTTTTGACACTCCAATTAAACTTGCGGAATTACAAAACATGATGCATTGTGCATAAGTGTAAAAAAAAATTGCTTGTTTCAGTTATCTCTTTAACTCCCTACGGTAATGCCCACTGCAACAACAGCTGCTGGTAAGGGTGGAGATAATGAACTAGAAATTCCTCCAGGGCTGAAGTCACCCTAGAACATGTATGTCTTCAACAGATGTTAGGGATTTTTAAGTCAACTGAACATATTTGGGGCTTTTCCTATTTCTTACCTGGTGCAAAATGCCAAGAAGATTAAAATCTCATCAATCAGCAATGGAACCAAAAACCGAGGAACTTTGATCGACTTCCCACACATCACATAGTATCACAGACTGGTATTATGTTTCAAGTGAAGTTCGAAAAACTGGTTTCTGTCTATCAAACACTCAGTCCATAAAAGTTCAAGGTCATATCCAACTCCACACTAGCCTACATCTCTTATACCCTGCAACATCCATGCAAAGCAGCTAGAAATCTAGGTTAACAAGCTGGATCTCTGCTATCATACCAGCCTTGACTTCCCATGCATTAAATTTTCCCACCAACGGATGCATGCATTTTTCCATACTGCCACTTTGACCCTTTTTACATGGGCCACGGCTGTGGGAGGGAGGGATGTGCGTGCTGCTGCGGGGTTGGTGGGTGTACATGAGTACACAACCATCCCACACACATGCCCCCGCACGAAGCAACCTCTGTTTTCCTTGAGGGTATGAGTGGGTGTGTCTTGTGTAAAAAGGGCCTTTGTGCGGAAAGACCCATCTATCCTAGTGAGCCAAGATACTACCCTCACTTTATTAAAAAGTGGAGGATGTGGCTCAGGAAGTGAGTTTCTTCCTGGAAATTAATTAATGGAAAATTAATTTTCACTACTTACTAGTGGAAAAAATTCCCACCAGATAATTCCACCATTTAGGTTTCCTAATGAAACGCCGGGATGTGAAGAGTTAAGCAGGATAGGAGTTTGCTTATGAGGGGTGTTCAGGATGGAGGAAGAAGCAGGGTCCACCAAGATCATGGCTTTATGCCATGGATCCATCCTCTGTCCTTGAGTACAAGCTATCATCATCTCTGCTTCTTTCCGCTGAGCTAATTCTCTCAGTGCTTGAGATCAGGTACTGGATCCATGGGCAAGAGGTTCTCCACTCCTGTCTTGGATGGTAAGTAAAGAGCTCAGGCGAGAGAGGGCAACATGTAGAGGTCTGCCACTGGTGTAAGGGTTGGAATGGAAGCGTGGCAGGTGCACAGTGTGCTCCAGCTACTTCCCAAACAGCTGACAAAACAATTCCTTGGAGAATGTTGTCCCTTATACACAAATACTTTACTACAGAATAGTTAACTGAGATGGTATCAACTGTAGTTATCTACTGCTCAGTATGTCATATACACCAAGGATGGGGATTGGGGAACCCTTTCCCTTCCATGGCCTACTTTGATAATTAGTACAAACTCCATAGGTCAGATAGAAGTTGAGGGCGGGACTGCTTAAGGGGTGTGCTCAGAAGTGGGGAAGGAGGGGGAGGGCCCTCAGATCATGGAACTATGCCATGGTTCCCTCTCCTATCCTTGATTGCATGTCCTCACCTCCGTTCCCTTCCCCTGAGCTCACCCCTTCAGTGCTTGAGTATAAGGATCCATGGGTCAGATCGAGAAACTGGAAAAGGGCCAAGTAAGGCCGCTTTTAGACGAGCGGGTCACAGTTCTGCGATCCGCTCAAGCAATTTTTCAAAATCCCTCGAGGCAGGTTTAGATGTGATGAGGGACGTCATTGTGTGCATTCAAGGCAGTTGCGCTTTGTTTACCGACCGCAAAAAAAATACCTCATACATCGAGATATTTAGTTCGCGGTCGGTAAACAATGTGCGACCGCCTTGAATGTGCGTGATCGCGTCCCTCGTCATGTCTAATCCCGCCTTGCAGGATTTTGAAAAATCACGCGAGCAGGTCGTGCAACTGCAACCCACTCATCTAAAAGCAGCCTGAGAGCAACTGTGGGCTAGATTTGGCTCACAAACCAGAGATTTTCCACCTCCCACTAAATTCAGGGTGACATTCTCCTAAGCAAAGTTTTTGACTTAACCCACAACCAGTAGTAATTAATTTCTCTATTGTCAGTAAGGATTGCTCTTTTATCTGCCATTGGGGCGTCGTGGGAAATGCTTTTTATTATAATGAAGGAGTCGAATATAGAGTGAACACAGCAGACCTCACGTCTGGCAGAGATATACACAAATACCAACAGAACAGTTAATTTAGAGCAGAATTATAACTCTTGTGACAATGAGTTATAACAACGCCACATCAGTCCTCAAACTACCACAGAGTGGAGTGTTTTCACAAACACAAAAAAAACGACTGCAGAGTTCATTTCATTCACCATACAGTTAAATGGAGCTAAGGGTTTGCGTATACAAGGCCTTAGAAGAAATCTAATACGCACACCAAGGTCTCAGGAGCAGAGTGCTCTGATTGGTTTCAGGACCATTCTTCCCACTCTGCTGCTCCCAGTGGAGGATGTGGCCCAGAGAAGCTGATTCTTCTCTCGTTCACACCAGTATAACTGAGGAAGAATTTCAGGGAAACCAGTGGAATCTTCAAACCGCTTACTCCAGAGTAGGCCTATCAACACTCAAGGTCAAACCATAAAGCTTTTTCAGCTGAATGTAATCCAGCAGTGGACCAGGACAATATTTTTCATCGCCGGTGAAAGATTTAATCCATCATTTGGTTTGCCCTTAATAATCATTTCTCACCTCTCTCCCTGTTGCAGGCAGTAAATAACTTTGTGCCACACTGCATTGTTTTTAATTCAGCAGCATAACATGTTTGTTGTGCAGTTTGATTACAGTGCTCTGTTCGTGCATACTGTGCTGTGACATGTCAGGAACTCGCAGCTTTAAACCCTTCCCATTGTTCAGCAGGATGACTTTCTTTCTCATTTTTGAATTTCCACAATGGCAATATTTGGGGGCAAGTCATCACCTTCACATGAGTTTGTTTCCTTTTATCTTTGGGTATTTTCAGACGTTACGAGATCACAGTGAACCATGATGAATACCCACCTGTGGTCAATGTGCCTTGCACGTCTGTTTGGCGGCCGCCAGATGTTCGCCACACTCAATCTGCACATGGGGTCAATTTCAACCACGCTTCCCAGGCTAGCCGCACCAATTCCCCGGGAAGCGTGGTGAAAGTGATCCCCGGCGGGGATCAAAGAAAAGTCACGTCTGGTCGGGCGCCACAGCCTGGAACCACCGACGGGATTCCGGGCCGTGGCGATTTCGGCCAGATGCTGTGGCCGCATTGGCCCCGCCTCCCGCCCGCCTGTCTCCCCAGAGGGCAGGCAGCAGGGAGCGTGGAGGGGGTGGGGCCGTGTGGCCTCACGTTGCACCGCGTGGCCCCGCCCCCTCCCAGATTCCCTGCCGGGATCCCCCGGCACGTCTGATACGGCGTGACGGGGTCATCCCGGCGGGGGATGAATTGATTGGTTTCGTGACGGGGCCAATTGGCCCCAGCATGTCTGAAAACACCCTTTGTCTGTGCTATTGGTTTAAGGGGGTCACATCCCTCTAGGTTCTTCTCATGAAAGGCGTGGGAGCTATTGAATGGAAATGAACTGTGGATTTGTAGTTGCCACCCATTACAAAGCAAAGCTGCTGTTCGGGGATTGCCTTGTATTTATTTTTCGTCAAGTGGCATAGTTCAGATATCAACGCAGGGTTAAAACCATGGCTGAAATTCCGGCTTCTCTGAAGCCAGTGGCGAGACTCTCAGCCATTACTTCACGCCATGTACTTAGCTAAACAATACCTTTGACTATTATGATGAAAGTATTTTTAAAATCTAATTTACAATTTCTCTTAATTAAGAATTGAGTTTTAATCATTTTTACATTTCCCTGTTGCCATATTCGTTTTCCTATTCTTCTGCACTGCACAATGTTTTGGCAACAAAGCATAACGTGTTTGTTTAAACAAACTTTCTATTTATTAAGTCAATAGAAAACATTTCTTTTGGCCTCACACTCAGTCTTTTTTAAATATGATTCTCTGATCTTGCAATTGGCCACATTTATTTATTTTTGTTTATTTATTTGTAAATAAAGGCTCAGGGTGGCTTACAAAAGACATAAAATGCAATTTAAAAACATTTAAAATACAACCCCTCCCCCCCTAACCCATCCCACTCTCACCCTCCAACAACCTCCTACCTAATCCCTATCCCTATCCTCACCTGCCAAATGCTTTAACAAAAAGAAGTTTTACACTACCTCCAAAAGATGCTCAGGTCTGGACTCAGACAGACCTCCAGGGGGAAGGAGTTCTACAACATTTGGGCAGCAACCGAGAATGCCTTCCTGCGCACACCTTCCCAACAGACAGGAGGAACAGGAGGAATCCACAGGAGGGTGCCTCCGGCCAACTGCAGAGGCTGCAACGGAGCATGGTAGGAAAGGCGGTCTTTCAGATACATGGGTCCCAGGCTGTTTAGAGCTTTAAAGGTCAAAAACAGCACCTTGGATTGTGCCCGGAAAGCTGTAGGGAGCCAGTGCAGACTCCGGACTGCTGACGACCCATCCCCAAAAGGAGCCAGGCCGCTGCATTCTGCACTAAATTAAAGCAGCTTCAGTACAGTCATCAAGGGTAGCCCCACGTAGAGCGCATTGCAGTAATCCAGTCTTGAGGTGATGAAAGCATGAATAACAGTGGCCAAATCTGAGTCAGAGAAAATGCCGCAGCCTCCTCACCAGATGAAGTTGGTGAAAAGCATTCCTGGCCATTGCTGCAACCTGAAAATCCAGGCACAGCAAGGAGTCCAGAAGCATCCAAGGCCGTGAACCTGAGTGACCAAAGGGGGCTGGGCCGCATCAATAATAGGAGTCTCAGTTCCCCCCAGGTCATAGGGCCAGCAAACCATCATCACTTCAGTCTTGTCTGGATTCAAGTTCAATCAGCTCATCTGCATCCAGTCCCAAACAGCAGCCAAGCATCAGGTAAACACCGAGTGTGGAGGGTCTGGGTCAGATGAAAAAGAGAGGTAGAGCTGAGTGTCATCAGCGTACTGATGGCACCTCACCCTAAACCTCCGAACGACCTTGCCCAGAGCCCTCATTTGCACATTGAACAAGAAGGGTGACAGAATAGAACCCTGTAGCACCCCACAGGGGAGGCCCCAAAAGGACAATGAGCAACCGCCCGTCAGCACTCTCTGTGACCTCCCTGACACGAAGCAACAGAACCACTCAAGAGCAGTCCCACACACCTGTGCCAGGTCCTACAGTTGAGTCAACAACACCTCATGATCAATGGTATCAAAGGCTGCCAACAGAACTAATAAAATCAACAGGGTAGAATTCCCCTTGTCAATCTCCAGGCTCAGGTCATCGGTCAAGACTATAAGCGCAGTCTCCATGCCACACCCAGGATGAAAGCCCAGCAGAAATGGGTACAGGAATCTGATAGCATCGAGATGGGCCTGGAACTGTTGGGCAACTACCCGTTCAATAACCTTTTCTAAAAAGGGGAGATTAGATACAGGATGATAGCTAGCCCGAGAGTCAGCATCCAAAGATGGCTTCTTAAGCAGGGGCCAGACAATTGCAAAGTTTTAAGAACATCTGACACCCTACCCTCCTGAAGGAAAGCATTGTCAACCCCAACCACCAACGGCCCCAGTGACTCTCAGCTGGCTTTCACCAGTAAGGACGGGCAAGGATCTAATTCACAACTGGTTGCCCTCAATGCCCTGAGCACCTCCTCCACATCCAGTGGACAAAACTGGTTGAAACTGATCCAAATAAACAGGACAGGTCTGAGCTTCCATAACCCCAAACTCCAGTTCTGTAGATGAAATGGCAGCACCCAAGTTGTGGTGAATATAAGCGATTTTGTCTGCAAAGTAATTAATAAAAATGTCGCAGAGGGCATTAGATGTCTCTAGTTCTGGACAGAGACAGACCAGATTAACTAGGCCCCATACCATCTGGAACACCTCCGCCAGATGGGACTTGACAGATGCTATAATAACAGAGAAGAAAGCTTTCTTTGCTGCCATCACAGCCACGGCATAGTCCTTTAAAACCAATCTATGTCACAGTCAGGTTCAGTGTGAGTTGAATGCCACCTGCACTCTAACCGCCTTCCTTTCTGGTTCAGCCACCTCAGGTCATCCGTGTGCCAGGGGGACCTATGGGGCTGCAGCGGTGGAAGCAGATGCCTAGGTACAATCGTGTCAATGGCCATGGTCAAGACGTCATTCCACAAAATGATTAGGTCATTGACAGAGATCCACATGAAGGAAGACTACTACATGGGTCTCTGTTAGGAATGAAATGAATAGGGCAGTGATTATTCACAAGTATTTCCCACTAGTCAAGGACTGGGCTCACTTTTCCAGGAGCTACTTGGTAATACTGATGAAAACTCTGTAATACTCAGTAAAATACGCGGTACTTGTTTAAAAACTTGGTATTCTGCAGAGTATTTTACCAAGTCCACTTATGTGTCCTCCTGTCCTTGTGTGACCAAACAAGGGAGGGCACGGTGGGCAGGAAGGTGGGGACAGCAGGAACATGTCTAGAGGGAGGGGTGTGGCAGGCAGGAAGGGGACACTGGGGCAACAGGAAATGTCTGGGGTGGTGCGGCAGTCAGGAACGTGGCTGGAAGGGAGACAGGGGGCAGCAAACTCACTTTGAGGAGGGATGTAAGCCCATGGAGTCAAGCAGAAGGAGCCAGAGCGCCCCTGTGGAGTGGAGTCACTGCCTCTGCCAGCTCTCCACTGTGACCACTTCTCAGTTTCTCGGTACTCAGTAAAACCGAGTCAATACCATGATCCTTGGCAAGTTCAGAGTAAATCAAGTACCGAATTGCAGACCTAGTTTCTGTGCAGACTCTGTGGTCCATCTATATACTATAATTTGCAGGATTGTACACTAATACTGACACTACATTCAATGTGCCATTGTCCTAAGTAAAGTTTTTGACTTGTTTTCTCTCTCAGTGCCTGTTTTTTTCTCACCTTTTTCTGCTTTCCACTCTCACTATCCATTCTACGTTACAACAAAAATATGGGTAAAATCCTCACTTCACTGAAATAAATGGGAACCCTCCCTTTGGTACAATCTTCCTATTCAGAGACCACTTTCACGCCTCCCCCCTCCCCCTGCGCATATTTTGACTGCGGGCGGGAATGCGCGAGCCAGGATATATATGGAGTTTGGCCAGTCTGAAAGCCCCCTCACGCAGCTTTGCCGGCAAACACACACAGAGATACAGAGCAGGAAATCCAGCTCTGCATCTCTGCGTATGTTTGTTGGCAAAACTGTGTGGGTGGAGGGGGGGGGCGGCGTTCAGACCGGCCGAACCCAACACAGATTCTGGCTTGCGTATTCCCTCCTGCAACCAAAATATGCATGGGGGGTGTGATGGTGTGAAAGCGGTCAAAGATGTACTTAAATTTTCAAGCATGCCACTAGGAGGAATATCGGGATAGTTGGGGTGGTAAGGTGGGGCAAAGAGGCTCCTGTGATCCCTTTCTGATGTGGCTCTACCTCTGCAGAGTTTCAAAAGGAGCATGGCCATGTCTGAAGAGGACTGGAGCGTCCCTTTGCCCTTTTCTGACATGGCTGTACCCTTGCAGAATGTTGTTTATGTCAGCCATTCTGACAGGGCAGGCAAAGTCCAGGAGGAGATAAGTGCATCCCCACCCCTGGCATTCCCCCACTCCTGGTACCCATGGTGATTATTTATCACTAATTTTCACTTCAAGCTTGAGAAAGTGGAAATTTCATTAAATAGGTTGTGGTCCCTCTAGTGGAGCTCTTCGTTTTGAAGCTGTCAGAAATTGGTACTTGGACTGGATTCTGAGTCAGAATCCAGCCCAAGTACCATTAGATATATATAAGATATTATATTCAATATTAGATACCATTAGATCAGCAATAGATAGTTTGGCCATGCCTGGTTTTTCTTCTTTTTTTTTTCTCTTAAGTAAACAAAGTTTTGGGACCCAACTGTCTACCTGTGGTTTTCTGTTCAAGCAGTTGGGCCAGCTGAGCCTAGTTAAGCTCAGACGTTTTCAAATGGACTGAGCAGATCTCATGAATGGGAGAAGGTTGATTTCAGGTGAAGTGAGGGAGCTACCGTCTTTATATGTTACTGTTTACAGACTTAAGCTGCATGAAGCGAACATAGCCAAAGGATTTACATTGTTCTTCTCAAACAAGAGAGACGCAGAAAACCAGCAATGCAAGACAGTGTGCTTTTAAAAATAGATTTTGCTTGGACTTTCTTCTTGTTGAGGTTTTTACTTGTGTTTGTTTGCTTGTTTTGATTAACCTGGGTCTTCTCCTTACCTGTTAGCTTGCTCTTCATTTCCTTGTTTCTGTTTTAGCATCAGGCAGCAATGTTATGACAAAACATCCACAGAAGTCCACTTTTATTCTCTCTAGTTTAAGTGTATGCCATGGGTTCTTCCACTTGTTGAGACATTGGAATCTCAGAATGTGATGATTCTGACAGCAGACAGAACATCTTGGTTGTGTGTAGCATGTCCAGTGGCCTCTACACTGACTAATTAATGGCAGCAGAAGCTTTCCACTAGCTAACTAATGTTTTTTTTGATAAAATAATATATTTATAACAGAGTTTACACTAAGTTTAAAATGAGATTTTGCGAACATGAGAAATCTTGTTAAAATCCCAAGTTCCCAATACTGGGGCTGATCTCATGCTCCACGCGCAACCAACATGTGAACCCATGTGCACATGCGTTGTGTTGCGCGGGACTCACACGGAGCCTGTGTGGAGGGGGTTTGAGATTGCAGCCACTGTCTAGGTCGAATCGAGACCCTCTCAATACTCGGGAATGTCTTGACTAACATTTCCTTTTTTGATTTACTGACTTTCTGCTTACTGGAATCGTGTTTACTGCTTTGATGTTTACTGCTTTACCATTTACCACTTTGCCGTCT
>QEPC01000385.1:688232-700509 GCA_003113815.1 Sphenodon punctatus
AGGTGATTAAGGGAGAACCGTGTATGCACAGCCCTGGGCACCAGCTGGGCACAGGGTGGACGGCTCCGGTCTTTTCACAGGTATATATTGGACTTCTGATTGTATAATCTTGCCCTGGTGAAGCTTTCAAGTGTATTAAACCCCTAGACTTGGAGATGATTGATTAGCTTCAAAAGGGGATGTGGCTCCGTGGGCAATCTGTAAAGACATTGGGTGAGATTCTTTAGCCCTGAGCTTAACATTCCATGCTTCCTTTTGGACACCCCAGATTGATTCTAATCTATGACCTAGAACATAGGAAGGAACTTCATAGTGGAATTATTTATATGTAAATTTTCCTTCTGACTGGTGCTTTTTTTAGAATGCCCTGTACTTTGTGATCCTCCGAATCTAGGTTTAATGGTAAATCTCCTAGTTGTTACCTTGAGATTTACCACCTCTCCCTATCTGCTGCCAATTTCCTCTTCTACCTCTCGTAATGATGGAGTTAAGATCACATGAGTTCAGATTGACCCCTAGTTTAGCGGTAGAGATAGAGCAAGCTGAAAAGAGTACCAGGGCGGCAAAATCAGTTGGCTCATCGCAATCCAAATTAATGCAGTTTTTCTCATGTCCCCACAACTATAATGACACTTCGGAAGTTGTAAATAATGGCCCCGTACCTTGGCCAAGGAATTGATCTTCTAACTCCTCTGAGCCAGTTCCCAATACTGAAGTAACTCCTATACTGGCAGATATCAACTCCTATTTGCATTCTCTAAATAGGAAATTTGAGGACCTCTCTGTTAGACAGGAGATAGACTTGGACACTAGGTTCAAAGAGTTAGAAGAAAGATTAGTCCAATTCAACAATCTCCTTTTCTCCATAAAAGTGTTAGTTGGAGGATTGTGGCTAGAGTTCAATAAAGCTGTTTCAGCCTCCTTCTGTTTTTCCACTCAGAAACAGCCAGGGTGTGATGTAGCTACCCAAACCCATGGTACTCATTTTGAAGTATTAACTTCAGCAGTTAACAGGGCGGCATTCCTATCATCCCTTCAGGCACAGCCCCAGGTATTAGCACCAAAGGATTCTTCTTTGTTGGGGCATGAAGGACTGTGCAGGCCATCTTCAACAACTGATAACCTCTCCCAGACGGATTCTCAGAAAGCCCCCCCCTCCCCTCAAATACCTTTCAGTCAAACCAAGCAAGTACCTAACAAGCCTGTTTCATCCACCAGCTTGACAAAACCTATTGTGTACAAAGTGTGGCCTCAGGAGACTAAAGTGCATTGGGCCCCTGACATAATTTTCCATCTGAATCGGAAAAGGAAATTTAGGTTTGTGAAACCTTTTGGGATTTGACAAAATGTTTAGACTTCATTCAACTAGTTATGGTACTTACTACTGAAGCCTCAGATGTTGATGCTGTTACGCCGTTGCTCGACAGAGGCCAGTTTTTGAGATTTGAAATCGCTGTCAGGTCGGGATCAATGGCCTCCAAAATATGGATAGCCAGAAACCATTTGAAAACCACAGGGATCTATATCCAGAGAGTAGAGAATACCCTGGCCCGGGCTATTCAGTACTCTTCTGCCCCCTCTTTTCTATCCAGTGTGAGGGAATCTCCCACCTCGCTTAATGAGATTTCATACTCTTCTTAGGATAATCCAGAGACCGTACTAGACTGGGAAACATTAGACCATACTGGCTACTGGGACAATTCCAGTTCCACTATTATGACCTTACGGCAAACAGGGGTGACTGTACTCACCACAGACCCAAGAGTGCTCTGTAAGCGAAGATTGTTCTCTGGACAATTTCCCCCAGAAGTGACATCTTTAACTATCAACCCTGTGTCAACTCTTCAGAACCTTGTCCCTCTGTTCCAGGACAGTAGAACCCCTCTGCCCCATTTAACTTCCCCCCTCTTTTAGCAGAAGGATCTGATATGCCACCTGAACCAGCTATATTTCTGCCCACATGACAGTCACAGCTGTCTAATATGCACTGTTTATCATGACATATTTAGGGGATTAAGGTTAAGATGCCNGTGACCTACTGCATTGAGTGCTGCCCTTAGGGCTGGGCTGTGGGAGCGGAGGTGTGGAAACCCCTTGGAGACTGTGGCTGTTGGTGGGAAACAGAAGCTGCAGGGAGGATTGCCCTCTGGACACTGTTGTGTCTCCTCCCCCCCTGCCCCCCAGGTGACCTACTGCACTGAGTGCTGCCCTTTGGGTGGTGCTGTCAGGGCGGCGCCCAAAGGGCACCGCCAAAGGGCAAACTAGCCGTTGGCGGTGCCGTTAGCGGGGCCGAGGAGGCGGAGGCAGCATGCTATGCAAAAGAAGAGTGACCTGTCTGTTGGGTAGCCTCCTGTGAACAGAGCAGCACCGCATTGCAGAAGATTGTAGCGCGCCCCAGCAGTTGACTGCCCGTCTGGGGATAGTGGTAGGGGCAACCTGCTGCTTTCCCCTCCCCCCCTCCATCCTTTTGTGGGGTCTACCGGGCAGGACTATAGGGTTGCTCAGCCCTGCCTGAGTGAGTGCAGCTACGGCTGGCAGGGTAAGGTGATTAAGGGAGAACCGTGTATGCACAGCCCTGGGCACCAGCTGGGCACAGGGTGGACGGCTCCGGTCTTTTCACAGGTATATATTGGACTTCTGATTGTATAATCTTGCCCTGGTGAAGCTTTCTAGTGTATTAAACCCCTAGACTTGGAGATGATTGATTAGCTTCAAAAGGGGATGTGGCTCCGTGGGCAATCTGTAAAGACATTGGGTGAGATTCTTTAGCCCTGAGCTTAACATTCCATGCTTCCATTTGGACACCCCAGATTGATTCTAATCTATGACCTAGAACATAGGAAGGAACTTCATAGTGGAATTATTTATATGTAAATTTTCCTTCTGACTGGTGCTTTTTTTAGAATGCCCTGTACTTTGTGATCCTCCGAATCTAGGTTTAATGGTAAATCTCCTAGTTGTTACCTTGAGATTTACCACCTCTCCCTATCTGCTGCCAATTTCCTCTTCTACCTCTCGTAATGATGGAGTTAAGATCACATGAGTTCAGATTGACCCCTAGTTTAGCGGTAGAGATAGAGCAAGCTGAAAAGAGTACCAGGGCGGCAAAATCAGTTGGCTCATCGCAATCCAAATTAATGCAGTTTTTCTCATGTCCCCACAACTATAATGACACTTCGGAAGTTGTAAATAATGGCCCCGTACCTTGGCCAAGGAATTGACCTTCTAACTCCTCTGAGCCAGTTCCCAATACTGAAGTAACTCCTATACTGGCAGATATCAACTCCTATTTGCATTCTCTAAATAGGAAATTTGAGGACCTCTCTGTTAGACAGGAGATAGACTTGGACACTAGGTTCAAAGAGTTAGAAGAAAGATTAGTCCAATTCAACAATCTCCTTTTCTCCATAAAAGTGTTAGTTGGAGGATTGTGGCTAGAGTTCAATAAAGCTGTTTCAGCCTCCTTCTGTTTTTCCACTCAGAAACAGCCAGGGTGTGATGTAGCTACCCAAACCCATGGTACTCATTTTGAAGTATTAACTTCAGCAGTTAACAGGGCGGCATTCCTATCATCCCTTCAGGCACAGCCCCAGGTATTAGCACCAAAGGATTCTTCTTTGTTGGGGCATGAAGGACTGTGCACTGCAGGCCATCTTCAACAACTGATAACCTCTCCCAGGCGGATTCTCAGAAAGCACCCCCCTCCCCTCAAATACCTTTCAGTCAAACCAAGCAAGTACCTAACAAGCCTGTTTCATCCACCAGCTTGACAAAACCTATTGTGTACAAAGTGTGGCCTCAGGAGACTAAAGTGCATTGGGCCCCTGCCATAATTTTCCATCTGAATCGGAAAAGGAAATTTAGGTTTGTGAAACAGGTGGTCTGGGATTTGACAAAATGTTTAGACTTCATTCAGCTAGTTATGGTACTTACTACTGAAGCCTCAGATGTTGATGCTGTTACGCCGTTGCTCGACAGAGGCCGGTTTTTGAGATTTGAAATCGCTGTCAGGTCGGGATCAATGGCCTCCAAACTATGGATAGCCAGAAACCATTTGAAAACCACAGGGATCTATATCCAGAGAGTAGAGAATACCCTGGCCCGGGCTATTCAGTACTCTTCTGCCCCCTCTTTTCTATCCAGTGTGAGGGAATCTCCCACCTCGCTTAATGAGATTTCATACTCTTCTTAGGATAATCCAGAGACCGTACTAGACTGGGAAACATTAGACCATACTGGCTACTGGGACAATTCCAGTTCCACTATTATGACCTTACGGCAAACAGGGGTGACTGTACTCACCACAGACCCAAGAGTGCTCTGTAAGCGAAGATTGTTCTCTGGACAATTTCCCCCAGAAGTGACATCTTTAACTATCAACCCTGTGTCAACTCTTCAGAACCTTGTCCCTCTGTTCCAGGACAGTAGAACCCCTCTGCCCCATTTAACTTCCCCCCTCTTTTAGCAGAAGGATCTGATATGCCACCTGAACCAGCTATATTTCTGCCCACATGACAGTCACAGCTGTCTAATATGCACTGTTTATCATGACATATTTAGGGGATTAAGGTTAAGATGCCTGATATGGATTGGGTGGATGTTATGGGCCAGTTTGACATCATATGTCTCCAAGAATCCTGGCTGACGCAGAGTGACGCGGACTCGCTTTACTTCAATGGGTTTCAGTTCCTTGCTGTTCCTGGAACCAAAGAGTCAACTAAAGGGCGTCTCTCTGGTGGTGTAATTACCCTTATAGCCAATAGAATCCAGGCTACTATCAGGCAAATACCTGTTAAGCTGAAAAATTGCCTGGTTGCCCAGGTTACATGTCCTGACTTCAATGGTCTCCTAATTGTAAACATCTATGTCCCTCCGGAAGCATCTCTTTATTATCTGCCAACTTGCTGGGAGCAGTTAAGTGATCTTTTAGATCACCTATCACAGGACTATGCAAACTCGGTGATAATTATCATGGACAACTTCCTGTTGAGGTAGGTGACTCCCAGTTACACTCATTTCTGAAGATTCCTTCGTGAGGGTCTATGGACTGTGTTCAGAATAGGCATGGGGAGAAGCTTATAGAACTTGTATTTGAACAGGGCCTAATGAGTGTAAATGGTAGATCCCGGTCAGATCCTTTTGGTCAGTTCACTTATGACTCCATTCTTGGAGCTCGTCTTATGGATTACATAATGGTCTCTCCATTTGATTTCTCCCTTATTAAAGATCTTGAGGTCCCAACAAGGCCTGAGGGAAACAATTTTCCACTTCATTTGACTCTCAAAATCCCCTTATATTAAAAACACTCCAATCAGTCTTGTCCAATTGCCTCTTTTATTCATCTTCCACTCAAATGGAGTTCAGTAGTCTCAACCCAGGTGACATTACTGCTCCATTCACCTGACTTTTTGCTCCTGTTTGAGTCTCTTTTAGCAGCCAATGACCATATAGAGGTCTATAGACTTTTACAGTCTATTTTAGACAGTCTTCTTCCTTATGTCATCCGGAAACGCCTCACATCTACTAGCTACTGACGGTATAGTTCCCAAAATATATGGTACAACCATGAATGTAAAAATGCTAAGGTCGCACTACTTAAAATAAGGAGGAACTGGAATAGATATCATCTGAATACTGATTGAGAACTATATGTCACTAGAAGAAGGGAGTATTATCAACTATTACGAGCAAAGAGACTCAGTAAGTCAGCGCAAATGTGGACAGAACTTGAGGTTGCTGCCAGGACGCATAATCCAAATAGATTTTGGAAACTGATCAGCTTATGGCATCAGAAACGGAGGCCCTTTAATAATGTGTGAATCGAGACTGATCAGTGGATCTCCTTTTATGAAAGTCTATATTGGGATTCTTCTTCAGTGGCAATTCCCGCAGACTTTCTTCCACTCACAGTTCCAGTTGACGTCGAAGGTGTAGATTCATTTTCCCTGTTAGAGAGAGAGATGGATATAGGTGAATATATCAATAAACTTCGCCCAGGAAAAGCTTCCTGTGTGGATGGTCTACACCCTGAACTTTTTAAAGATAATTTGGGCTGTGGATACCAGTTCTGGCAAAGTCCTTTTCTGCCATAAACTCATGCCAAATTATCCCAAAGTCCTGGACCCTGGCAATTATTGTCCCAAACTTCAAGCAGGGTGATTTAAAGGATCCTGCCTGTTACAGACCCATTAATCTCCTCCCAGTTATGAGCAAATTATATTTGCGAGTTCTGCTCACCGCACTGGAAGATTGGGCCTACTCACACTCACTTCTGGCTGAGGAACAGTTAGGCTTCCGACCAGGAAGGGCTATTGCTGATAACTGTTTCATACTCTCCCACATGATCGATAAATACGTCCGCATTAGGGGAGCAAAACTATATGTGGCTTTTATTGACCTTAGTAAGGCTTTTGATTCAGTTAATAGGAAAATTCTGTGGCTAAAGCTCTTTAATCTGGGGATTAATCCCTGCCTACTGAGTTTTATAATCTTCCTGCATGAAAATACAAGGGCTGTAGTTAAATTGGATGCAGAAGGCAGCAGAACCACTAGCCCCTTCATGATGAATCAGGGAGTCAGGCAGGGTTGACTCCTGGCTCCTCTGTTGTTCAATTTATTTATCAAGCTGGTTGAGACCAACCACTTAACCCCCAAAAAAATACTGGCAGTGAGTAGGCCAATTTCACTGCTATTATACGCAGATGATATTGTCTTGATCTCGCAGTCCAAGCAAGGTCTTCAGCAGTGTCTTGATTCATTGAATAGGTTCTGTATCCAGAACTCTTTAGAGTTTAATCATATGAAATTGAAAGTAATTTCCTTTGAGGGTCCCCGGCTAAATTATAAGTGGATGATAAGGTATTATCAACTGAATCAAGTGTCTCAATATACATACTTGGGTCTTATATTTTCAGTTTCTCGATCATGGAGGGCTAACTCTGAACAGTGGCTTATAAAGGCCAGGCAGTCAACAGTCGGAGTTCTTAAAATGTATTATGCCTCTCCGACGGTGCCATTGGATCAAGTCATTAACATCTTTATAGCCCTGGTTTTATCACAACTCCTTTATGGAGCAGAATTCACTTATTTTAGTCATACAGCCAGATGGGAGCTCCCTCAAAATTACTTTTTGTGAAGTATACTGAGGGCACCAAGAGCAACCCCCAGAGCAATCTGGGTTTATTTCAGTTGAAGGTCAAGCTAAACTTAGGGCACTCAATTTCTGGCTCAAATTGCACTGAGTGGAAGGCACATCCCTGACTCGGCAGTGTTACTGTGAGCAAAGGTCCCACCAAGTGGGTATTCAGTATCAGTGGTGGGGAGGGATTAAATAACTGAGTGCGGAGCTCGCTGTATCTTGACTCCTCTGTTCCATTTCCAGACAAGGTTGAGATTAGGCAGAAACTGTTAGACTGGGTAGCAAAGCGTGATATTTCATCTTTCCAAGTAAGCATGATAGCCACTAGGGGTGGGACATCAGTTCAAATACCGGCTACCAGATTTACCGGTTACCTGATTAAAAAATCCCGGATTGTCGGATTGCCGGATTTGTACTGGTTTACCGGTACCGGATTTGTTCCATTTATTTCAATGGGGAACTGTCCCCATTGAAATCAATGGAAAAAAACCCAAAAAACCCTCCCACCTCCCACTCCCAGACTGTGCAGGTGGAAGGCGGGACACCCCCGACCCACCCTGCCCAGCCTGGTTTAAAACATTTTTTTTTAACCCTAAGTCCCTACTAGTGCGGGCTCCAGGCTGCTGCCTGTGACCCAGAGCCTGCACCAGCAGGTACTAGGGTGATCCCTGGGGTGAGGGGTGGTTTAACACACACCCCACCCCAGGGATCAGTACCTCCCCACCCAGGGATCGCCTACCTTGCGCTCCGGGCGGCGGTGGTCTGACTCCGGCGGCTTCAGCGCTGGCTGTGGCTGCCGGCTTCAGCACTACTAGGCCTTCTGGGGAAACCCAGAAGTTCACTGGAAGGCCTAGTAGCACTGAAGCTGGCAGCCACAGCCAGCGCTTAAGCCGCTGGAGTTGGACTGCCGCCACCGCCGCCCGGAGCGCAAGGTAGGCGATCCCTGGGTGGGGAGGTGGGGTGATCCCTGGGGTGGGGTGTGTGTTAAACCACCCCCCACCCCAGGGATCACCCTAGTACAACCTACCTACCTGCTGGTGTGGGCTCTGGGTTGCCAGCAGCAGCCCGGAGCACGCACTAGCAGGGACTTCGGGGGAATTTATTTATTTTTAAAGCCAGGCTGGGCAGGGTGGGTGGGGGGTGTACCCCCTTCCACCCACGCAACCTGGACTGGGGAGGGAAAGTGGGGGGGTTGTGGGTTTTTTTACATTGTGGCCATTCATTTGAATGGCCGCAATGTAAAAAATCCGGTACAGGGAATCCGTTAAATCATCCCGGATTACCGGGTTTAATCTGATACTTCTGGTACACCAAATACCGGGCAGTATCGGATACCGGAAGATCCGGAATTCCCACCCCTAATAGCCACATTGTATGCTCAGCTGAAGGTCTCATGCTCTCTTGAGACATATCTTCTTAAGATGCGAGATCCTAAATTGAGAAGAATGATAACTCTCCTGCTGTTCAATCTTTTTGAAACTGCAATAATAAGAGGCAGGAGAAACCAGGTGCCTTACTCTAGTAGATGCTGCTCCTGCGAGATGCAAGAAATAGAGACTTTGATGCACATAATCTTTTATTGCCCCAGATTTAAAGACTTAAGGAGTGCTTGGATTGACCCTCTGTTTCTGAATCGCTCTCTTACGACAGAGGGTAAAATGGCGTTACTAATTGCAGCCTCAGATTATGAAAGAACCAAAGCAATAGCTTGCTTTCTTGCCTTAGTAGAAAAGACTCAAAACCATAGCTGAAAAGGGATATATATCTCTACCAATGTAGGAGTTGGCTGTTCACTATGGAGCACGATACTCCTCAGTTCTTATCTTTTATTTCTGTTTTAGTAATTACCTTTTTGTTTCCTGATATATGCCACTGATTGATATACGTGTTTTTATATGACTGCATAGTCCACTATTTTGGGGTCTTCAAGCCTGTTACTTTTTAGGATTTTATTTTTGTATGCTTAAATTGGTATAGCAAATTTGCTAGGTACAATAAAAGTTATTATTGATTATTATATTGAGTGTCTGCAAGGGCATAGCTAGGTTGGACTGGGCCCACGTGCAAGAAATGGACTTGGGCCCAACCCCACCACCTCCCCTGCCCCACCTCATCACCTCCTTCTCCCCTCACCCCCCAGCACCTATCCCTCCCTCTGCTTCCTGTACCTGTGTCCTGAAGGAGGCAGCTACATTTCTCATATAAACCAAGGGTAGAGAGAATGGGAGAGGCAATAAAGATATTTTTAATAAAGGACACTAAAATTAAGCAAGATTGCAGAATAAATTTGGGTATTTTGATTTACTATGCGACTTTGGCAATCCTTGCTATTATTATGGAATGAACAGCTCCCACTAGCCCAATGAAGTCAAGCTCCCTGTAACAAATTCAACAGATGTCTTACGTTAAGTGCAGAATGCCTGCATGGCATAAGTTCTGTCTAGTTCAATAAACATGAACATATAAGGGGTGCCAGATACTTGGCTAACCATACACATTTAGTAACAATTTACACTGGAAACATGTTGAAGGAATTGAACCTGTACAAAATGTGCTTACTTTAAGAGTACAGCTATTTCAGAAAGAGCAAATATATGGAAACGATAAGGCTCCATTCTGGTACTGATATACACTTTTATTCAGTAAGTTGAAAATATGATAACTAGGGCTGAAACAAGATTTTGCCAAAATGGGAAATCTCATTGAAATCCCAATTCCTGATACCATCTTGATCAAATCAAGAACCTCTCAGTACTTGACAAAGCCTCGACTGACATTTCATTTCTCCATTTACCAACTTTCTGCTTACTGGAATTCCATTTACTGCTTTGCCATTTACCGATTTGCTGCCCATTTCAAATCTCAAGAGATAATATCAGCACAATACTACATTTCTTACACTCAATTTCCCCTTATATTCCTTGTCACTCATTGGCTGGTACACACATTCCTTTACTAATTTGTAATCCAGTTGCAGACTGGTCAAAGCAAAGGGAACAACAATTCTGATTGGAGGCACTGCAGTGGAGGTTAAGGGGCACTGGGGAGGGGGGGGGGATAATCAAAGTAACTGGACAGATGAATATGAAGTACTGAATAATCAAAGTGACCAAATAAACAAACATTAAATAAAAGAGTGGACTAATTGGAACTGCAAAATGAACCAGGAAAACCCCTTTGTATTTGCTTTGCTTATATGGATAGGAAATGCACCAAATTAATTGAACCCTAATACTCCTCAACCCTAACGTATATGTAATCAACTAAGGAGGCATCTTTCTACAGTCAACAATCAAACAATTTTGAGATTGCCAAACTCAGCTTCAGCTTCTGAACTAAGCAGTTACAATAAGAGGCTAGTGTGCTCCACCTACACCCAAATGGGGGAATTTTAACTGCTTATATGACTCCAAAATATTTTTTAAGAAACTTTTTTGGAGTTTTTCAAAGTTTCAAAATAGATATTATCCAAACAACACGCTGTATTTTAGCTTAAACAAAAGCAAACAAACATGCTTTGGTTTTCCATCAACAATATCTCCTGTTGTTGTATCCTTCAGAATATGTTTACATTTTCTCAAGAATAGTTCCTTTCATGCCAGAGAGTTATTCTTGGGTTTTTAAAAATTAATAAGTGTCTTGACATCTTTCTATTTTTACCCAGGATATTTTAATTTGACAGACTGAAATTTCGTCAAGCCAGACAGGTCCAAATATTTCCAGTTCTTCCTGAACTGGACAGTAGCTTGTCACATGCCAACAAGATATGCAAAATGTTGCCGTGTAACAGACTCCAGTATGCTGGGAATATTTACACCCAAGCTAACTTCAGTTCTGGTTATAGTTCTGCATCTGCTGGTTATAATCTCTCTCTAATAGTTTTTATGGTAATTTTTTAACACATCATAACATGAGCTTTATGGGTTCTTCCAAGATGCCTCCATCCAGGATGTAAATGATTTCTTTATAACAATCTTAGTTTCTTTAATCTGCTAATATATAGCATAGACACAACTTGTGGCTAAGTGTATGGGTAAGGGACACAGTAATTCTTTATTCTCATTGATGTTTATGCCTCACTGCACCAATTGTCTTTGGAACTGGTTAAGCAAGTGTGAAAAGGACTCCATACTTGCTCTGTAGTAGGACATGGTGGAGCTGCTTATAGGGTGGGAAGCTCATTAATTAAGAAACCTGTGTGCGCTTTCTCTCTAATGGGCAACTACAGTAGATCCCATGAAGCACCCTCAAGAAAAACATAGATCCCCATGTTGTTCTTTTAAATATATATATATAAATTGTAAGTCATAGGGCTGTTTGGTTTGTCCCACATTTCCCTCACCACTTTGAGGGCAATTTTCAGTCCTAAAGTCTTTTCTCCTTCTATGAAGCAACTCTTTTTCAAAGCTAATGGGCCCGGCTACTGTTCAGGCTCATTAAGTCTTTTTATGGCTAATTGTCAGTTAGCTGTGGTGGCTTGCTGCAGACAGAATTCAGAAGGCTCTGTGTATTCCTAGGATGTGCTGGCATTTTCTTTAACAGTGAGTGGACTTTCTTTGGGGCATGAATTCCAACTATAGCCATTGCTTCATCACAGTTACTGACTGAAATATTACTTGTGGGAGAGGGCCTTGGGAGAAAATTATAAACAAAAATAAGAAGAACATAAAAACATAAGCGCCATATTGGGTCATACCAATGGTCCATCGAGCCAGCATTCTGTCTCTGACAATGGCAATTCTCTGTTGCTTTGGAGAAGTACCCAGAAGGTCATACTGGAATGGTCCATTCCCTGCTGTTCACTCTCAGCTCCCAAAGAGGAGCCCAAAGAAACCCAATTGTACCTTTTTTGGTTCTCACTAAATTTTCCATGGGGATGCAGTGTGCTTCTGTAACTGTTGTGAAACCCACACCTAGTTCATTGTGATAATACCTCAACGATGAGAATAGGTGGTGCAAGGAAGATAGAACTTAGCTTTGTACAATGGGAACCTGTTACTTTCACTAGTTGTGAACCAACTAGTAGTGTTGACAGGTGTCATCATCAAACCCAGGGAGCTATAGGGCTGGAGGAATCCTGTAATGTCCTTTTTCTGAATTCTGATTTTAGCTAAGGCAATGGGAGTTTAGTAACCATTA
>QEPC01000385.1:702942-725906 GCA_003113815.1 Sphenodon punctatus
TGGGCATTTTTAGACACACGTTAAAGTTCTTGATGTTTCAATCTTCTGGGTTTACAAGTCCACAAGTAAGTTCCGGATTCATTTTTCTCTCACACACACTGCCCTGAGGCAGTTCCTGGATGCATTCTTCACACAAACACTTCCCTGAGGCAGCCTAAAGTAGCCACAGCTGTAAACGTGACAGGCTCCCATGGAAACCAAGTGACCACAGCTTCCTGGAGCAAAGCAGTTTACCAGGAGAACCTTTTACACACAAAAGTTCTGTGAGAAGTTTCACACAGAAGTTCAAAGATCCGGATGTTTAAGGTTTGGATGAGTGATTGAAACACACAGAAAGTTCTGAACGTTACAGCAAACATCCAGGAGAAATGTGTGTCTAAAAACACTCATGTTGTACATCATATGCTTCATCTGCTCCTCAAAGAACACTAAGATGACTGTCTGCCCAGACTGCAAAAAACAAACAAAAAAACCCCAACCCAACCCAAAGCGTTTTCTAGCTCAAACAGCTATCTCATGGAACTTGTATCAAAAGTCCTTTGTCAGCCTGAAACTAGATCATCTCCACTGTCTCATTTGGGAGAAATTCTGACTGCTTATGAATAGATCAAGTTAATCGACAAACATTCAGCAGACACTGGACAGACAAGTGGGTGAATCTGGAGTTAATGGGGGCTAATGTGGGGTAACATCTTGTGTGTTTACACTCTTTGTCAAACTGAGGAGACCCAAACTGAAAACAGTAATTCCACCTGAGCCCTGACCAGAACTGAGTAGAGTAGAATATGTTCCATGTCTTAGGCCAAATTTGCACCTGATGGTGGCATGACAGAGAAACTGCTGTGACCCAAAGATATGTCAGGGGAAGGCAAGGGATGACGGAAGTACTGCTGTGTGTGAACGGGGCTCTGCCACGATTTTACTCGCAGATGACAGGGCTCAAAGTCCAGCCCTGTCATCTGTGAGTAAAATCACAGCGGAACCCCGTTCACACCAGCAGTACTTCCAACATCCTCCTCCTCCTATCGCCATGTCTTTGGTTCACAGCAGTTTCTCTGCCATGCCGCCATCAGGTGCAAATTTGCTAGCAACCATTGCTAGGGTTGGGTGAACAGAACCGAATTCGGAAATTCGGTTCGGTTCAGTTCGGTAATTTGGTTCGGTTCGGAATTTCGGTTCGGTCGACCAAACTATTTGAGTTCGGTCCGAACTTCGAACTTCCGAACAAAGTTCAGAAATCCAAACCCCATTGAAATAAATGGAATATTATTTTTAGGGATGGGTGAACAGAGCTGAGTTTGGAAATTTGCTTTGGTTCGAAAATCGAGTTTGGTTCAGAAGTTTGGTTCGGTCGACCGAACTGGGCAAGTTTGGTCCAAACTCTGAACTTCCAAACTGCGTTTGCCCATCCCTAACCATTGCTCACAGCTGACAGAGTTGCCCCAAGGATACCAGGGCAAGTGTGACTTGTCACACGGGCTTGCTCCACCCTGGGTAGCCTCACCCCACGTAGGGTAAGGCTACTCCGCGATGCATCCTCAGGATTTCTCCGAGGATGCATCATGGAGCAAGCGGATGCTCACCCCACCCCAGGGCGACGTGAACATCTGGCAGCGCCTGGACATATGAGCCACTGCATCCCATCACTACCATGGCTCATTTGCCCAGGGAGGAACAAGGCTGCCCAGGGAGGGGCAAGTCTCCCTGGGCGTCTTATGTGGCTGCACCCATTGTTCCGGCACAGTATGTGCATCTCTGCCCCTTTCCCTTCACTATGACTGCTAACTAAGGCCTTGCAGATCTTGGGGCCAGCCCAGTCTATGCCAGTCCTGTGGAAACTCTCCTGTACTTCATGAGTTCTCAAAGACAAATGCCAATGACTCTGAGGGTACTTCAGCTAGTCTCTTTAATATCCTATAGTGAACTTCATCAGACCCTGCTGATTTAAATATAACACTGCTGGAAAACTATTCTGTAACCTATTCCTTCCTTATAAGTGGATGATATCCCTTTAAGAGACAGACTTGTTTATCAGCTGTTTCTAACCTTGTGGACATAGAAATTGATACATGGTTTACCCTGCAAGGGGCAATCTCTATCAGATACCAAGAAAGACTCTGCTCATAGAATCTAGGTCAAACTTCAAATAAAGACCTATCTCCCTTAAGCTCTGTCATAAGTCGCTTTCATATGAACCCACCAAACACCACAAACAGATTTCGCAGTTTTCAATAATATTAAGTACATCCGTCACCTGATCACAATTTACTTATGCTGTGACAACTGTAGCAAAGTCAGCAGTGATCACTTCAGCCTTCTTAGGGCACACCCCTCCACCATTAAAGTAAATGGCAAAACTTCCATTGCTTTTAATGGGGGTGGATAGTCCTGTCCATGCCATCAGTCATTAAAACCCTCCCTTGTAGCAGAATACCCCTTCACTTTCTTTTGACTTTCTCTGACTTTCAGGGTAATCATGGCTTAATTTGTGGGGGGACTTGCCAGGGCTGAGCCTGACAATTAAATTCAAGGGGCAGTTGAGCCCCAGGAAATGCTTCCAATAGAATTGTGCACCCCAAATGTGACAGACCAGGAAAAGGCTGAAATCAGTCATTTCGGGATTGGAAACGAAAGGCAGAATAAAACCTGGATGGTTTATTTAGCTTTTATTAATGACTTACCTGCCGCACCTTCTTCATCAAACCGAGCTGTTTTCAGGCAGGTGGGGTATAAATTGTAGAAATAAAAATAGAAATAAATAAATCATATAGATTAAATTGCAAGAATCCCTGTCTAATATAAGAGAGGCAGGGTGGTCCACTGGTTGGGTTGTTATCTGAAAAGTAGAGTTCATTTCCCTATACTGACACGCTCTGGGGTGGCGATGTGTCTTCTTGATTGGGCCATAGAAATTAATTTTTTATACAAATTAAGCTCTGAGGGTGATTGTAGAGGCCCATTACACACTCCCTACAAGTTGCTAGCTGTGTTGTGCCTTTGCCCTTCTGATTTTGTTTGTTCATAGATTTAGGGTTTGCCCAAATTTGCATCAGCAAAGGCACAAAGCCCCTTGGCTAGCTATTTGTAGCCAGGCAGATTACCTCTGGTTCTCATTCTCTAGGGAGACTAGCTGCTCTCCTTGCAGCTCCTTGCTTGGGCAGAGCACAGCTCCAGCTTCTGCTTTACTCGCAGTCTCTGTCAATCTCCCAGTTTCCCTCAGCTCTCTCCAGACTGAGCTCTAGATCAGCTCTTCAGTCCCTCTGGCTAGCTCATTCATGCCCAAAGCACGGCTACCTGAATCCAGTCAGTCACTGTACTTTGCTTCCTGTAGCACTGGCAGCCACACTAGGCAGCCCCTAATCCTGACTCACGCTAGCTGCACTCTTAAAGGGCCCATGACTCACAGGTGCTCTGCACTGTTACATCTCTCCCCCTTTCAGCAGCAATGGGACTACCAATTACAGCCTTATCGAACCCCCAAACCCCAACAGGGCAGAGTATTGTCTCTGTCTCCAGTCTTCACCCCTTTTTTTAAAAAAAACACCTAACTGAGTCAGACCAATGGTCTATCTTAGCCCAGTATTGTCACAAACTGACAGGCAGCAGGGGTTCCAGATCCTGCTCTTCTACCCAGGACCCCTCCTGGCTCCCAGTGTGGGCCTCCCCCAAGCATGTTGCCAGGGATCCTGAGGTGGAGATGCTGGGGATTGAACCTGGGACCTTATACATGCAAAGCACATGCTCTTACCACTTGAGCTATGCCCCCCAAGTTCATATTTTCTCACAGTCCATCACTACAGAGTTCATCAAAACTTTTGTAATCCTCTCTCTAATAGTACAGGCTCAATCACCTCATGTCCCACTCTAACCCACTGCAGGGACTATAACTCCATAGTCTCACCTCCTTCACTCCTTTAAGCCAGCTAGGGCCACCGGTCTCTCTCTTATATACTGGTTTCCTACACAGTGTATGGGACTTTCACCCTTCTGTAGGGACTCTAACCCCACAGTCCCTCTTTTAACCCTTTATCTTGGGGTTGTTTTCCTCGGTCCCTGCCAGGTTTACACACAATTCTGCATCATTACATCCTTATTTCATTATCTCTTTTAGGAGATTCTAATCCCATGGGTGGGTGGCTCTGTCACCTACATCCTACCACCCACTCTGTACAATCATAATGCCTCATTTTACACTCCTTTATAGGGCCCAGGAGTAGCCCCTTAGCCCTCCTTTTTTCTGTGCCCTCTTTATCTTCTTTTATCACAGTCATATTTATTCACAACTATTTCCATCCCTTGTATTGCCCAGGAGTAGCTCCCCAGTTTTCCTATTTACTGTGCCCTCTTTACCTGTTTGTAATACTCATTGTTAGTTTACACATTCTTTTACAACAGTCTCAGTCATTTTACACCAGTTCTTAACACCTCATTTTCCCCTTTAGGTGAGGGGTGGGAGACGGGCCCATCCAGCCTTCCCATCTCCCTGCCCTAAAGCTCTTGTATGGTTCCAAACATTCTTTCTTCCCATTCCGGTATCTTTCTTTTATTTTTCTCTCTAGGGTTAAGCAACCCTGCTGTTCTGTTTTCTCCTCTTCTGATTCTAATTCTGACACTGAATTCCTTTCCTCTTTGTCCAGGCCTTTTTCTGCCTCTAGTCTGCCAATCTCCCGCTTTTTCTCCTCTGACTGCCCCATTATCTGTTTCATTATTATTCCTCATTGTTTGAAGGCCCCCTCTAACCTTTCCTTTTCTTTAGTCAACTCCTGTACCTTTTTCTGTAAGTCCCAATTCTCTTGGTCCATTTCCTCTTTATTCCATTTTCTTTAACTCGACTATGGTTAGCCAAGTCTGTATGTTCTTATCTTTTTTTCCATGTTCCTCCCCTTCTATTCACTCACTTGGTTCTTTGTTTCTGTCCTCAGACCCCTCCTGGGCTTGTACTTTGCCTCTGTCTCTTTTACTTGGACCCTCTATTTCCCTTTAGGTTGTCTGTCTGTCTGAACACCTTGGTGTGGGTATTCCCTCTTCAAATGCCCCACCACTTGGCAATCCCAACATGTTTATTGTTTTTCTACTGGGCATGTTCGCCTCTAATGTCCCTCCTGATGACTCTCCCAGCATCCCTTCTTCTCCTACTTAGGAGACCCACTTCCCACAAGACTCTTCCCAGCTGGGACTTTTCTTTTCACAGGGCTGTCCCTCAACACCTGTTTTTGGACATGCCCCTTGTGTCAACCCTGTGCCTTTACATGACTAACAGGGTTTTGGTCCTTTTCCCTCTTGACCCTTGAACCTATACACAACCCCTCTTGGGAAACCCTGAGTCCATTTTCTATTGTCCATTAAATCAAGACACCACCTCCATATGTGTCCCCAGCCCCCACAATTGTAGCTTGTCCTCGGGGTTCTCCCTCTCTGGTGTCCCCTTCTTTCCCGGGCTGTCTGTCTCCAGCATTGCTCTGGCGGGATTCTCCATTCTATCATTCATTATTACTCTTAGGGGAGTCTAACCCCATGGGCGGCCGGTTCTGTCACCTACGCTCTACTACCCACTCTGTACAATCAAAATGCCACATTTTGTGTTCCATTATAGGATCCAGGAGTAGCTCCCTAGCTATTCCCTAGCTCCACTCCACTCGTTAATTCCAGCCATGCTGCTGTAGCTTGGGCTTTACCCAGGTCTGCAGAGTTGTCTCCTGCCTCTCACTGCTTCTGGCCTGGGTTCCCGCACACTCCAATGAGCACCCCAGGCTGTTCATCCACTCCTCTTTTCACTCACTTGCTTTCATTATTCTCCAGATGCAATCCTCCACTCTCACTCAGGTCACTCACTCGGTCCTGGGTCAAATCCCCTTTCTCTCCATTGGCTTGACTGCCAGGTTGGGGTTGCCTGCATTCTTCACCAAATTGGGTCAGGCTCATCTTGTGTAAGTCTTGTAAGGATTATGGCCCTAATCAAGCCGTCCCTTCTGGAATTAGCTCACTTCACAGTGTCTCGCATCTGGGAATTAACTGAAGCCCATTAATTTGTGTACGGCCACTTTACACATATACAAAGTCATAGCTCTCCATGATAGGGTCTCTTATAAGGCCTCTGGCTTTACCCTCAGTCTCTTATTTTTCTAGTTCCAGATAAAGCTAGATAAACATTCCCCCCATAATTTTGGTTAATGTTTACATTCCCCTGTTTCAATATGCTTTTTATAATCTGGTTATTTGGGACGAGTTACAAAAAATTGTTTCTACAATAATTGATGATCACCCTCTAGCCAAAATTTTGGTTGCTGGTGACTCCAATACACTTATGGGTAAGGAACCTAATCAGGCCCCTTCCTACCTCCTAGAGGTGCCAGTGTCAATTTTGGGGGGAGGAAAAAGGAGCTTCAAAGACAGGTTTTCCAACAAATCGAAGGCATTTTTACAGCATTTAATTATCAATGTAGGTCTTACCACCCTGAATGGCAGTACCCCTGGTGATACTTGTGGAAATGTTACTTTTATTTCTCTATTGGTTCCAGTATTATAGATTATATATTTGTTTTTTATTCTCTATTTTTAATAGTTCAGGATTTTAAGGTTGAGGTGGCAGTTAATACAGACCATTAGCCACTTTTGTTGGTCCTTGCCATGTTTTCCAGAAATGGGATAACTAAATCTTCCCAAACTCCTGAGTTTGTTCAGTCACTGGATCTTGCCATCCATAGGACCAATTAGGATGCTAACTTGGAAAATCTAGTTAACTTACACCTGGCTTCTCCTAAACATACTAAACTCATGACTGCTGTCACAACTTCCCAGAACAATTCTGCCATAGAAAGTTTCAAGACTACTGTAGGGTCTTTACTTCCTTTTTTACTTACGCCAGCTTGGCCAGCTTTTAAACGTTCCAGGAGTTTTTCCTTGTGGTTTGATCAAGATTTCAGGGCTGCCAAGAAACACTTGAATCTGGCATGTTTACTCTTTAGGAAAGAAACTGATACACATATTACCCACTTTCTTAATTGTAGAAGGGAATATAGGAACCTACTGAGAAAAAAAACAGGAGGTTTTTGTGAAATCTTGGATGGATGTAGAGAGGTCAGTGTTACCATGTGACCCTTTTTCACATGTGATCATGGGGGGTGCAAGAGGGGGAAGGTCCCAGTGATCAGGATAAGTCTCAAATTTTTTGGGATTACTCTTTTTCAACTGCCTAGGTTCCATGTGCGTTAGGGATTTGGTCTGAGGACATGGCACACTACAACCCATTCACCTCCCCTCCAAGAAATGTAACTTAGACAAGAAATATTTCAAAGCAAGAGGGGATATTTATTTTACAGGACACACACACAAACAGCCTGCCTAGCATGGACTGGCATTCACAGGGTTAAACTTTTGATAGTGTATGGATAGATTTCAGGTTCTGGAGAAAAAATAGTAAGTCCAAGGTTAGGGATGAGAAAGAAAAAGGGAGAAAGGTGAAAATAATTAAGTAGCAAGAAGGGAGTTGGAGTTTAAAGCCTTGAGTTTAGAGCAAACAGAGCAAGAAAGCGGAAGAAAGAATTGGAGAATTACGAGTAAAGTGAAAAAGAGATTACCTCTCCTTTGCCCATTGTGAAGCGGATGAGTGAGCCCCAGCAATCCTGCGATGGGGGGTGGGAAGGGGACAGTCCTAGGCCTGGGAGACTCTTGGGGCAGACTTACACAGGAGACCCATGCGTATCCATGGCCAAAAGCAACTCAGCTCCACAATAGGAACCTCAGGTCACTTGTAGGAAGCAGGGAACAAAGCCACACAAAAAATTTCAATGGGAGTTGGGATACTCTCAAAAGCTTTATAATGGGAGTTGGGATACTCACAAAAGCTTCGTAATGGGAGTTGGGATACTAGAAAGATGCTTCCTGGGTGGGTGCTGGGGCTCCCAGGACTAGACAAGGGGTGAAAACAGACATGACGCTAAGCACCCTTTAACCATCCTTGGCGGTCATTTATGCACGTTTCAGGGCTGCATAGGGAAGGGCACCAATACAGCCCTGCAACATGCATAAATAACCACCAAGGGTGGTTAAAGGGTAGTTAGCATCATGTCTGTTTTCACCCAAAGGCTCGCAATGGGTGTTTAAATGGGGTCTTTCCAGGTGGGTTCCGGAAGACAGGGAAAGGGATGATTTTGGATAAACATCAGGTTGGACGGAGGGGCAGAAAAGAATCTTGCTCCTCAGCAACTTTCCAGGTGAGGCCTGATGGCTTATTCAGGTTACTTGAGTAGGTTAAAGGCATACTATTCATATTCTTAACTCGGGAATATTGCTAGGCAGGAGGATCCCATCTCTGGAGGTTACTTGCAAGGAGGAGTTGCCTGGCATCTCAATTGCTCCATTTCCTTTTAAGTACCAGCTTCTCCTGTTCTTTTCCTAGGCTGGTCATTTTGCATAGGGCTAGTCTTCTTCAGGGACTCTCTGGGGAGCCAGCTTGACCTGCTTTTGCCCCCCCCTCCTCTCTGCTTTTCAACATGGGGTCCTACCACCTCTCTCCATGCACCCCAAAAGAGGGAGAGGGGGTGCCTGGCTCATAACAACAGTTCTGGATAAAGATACTGTGGGGTTTTGGAAGCTGGTAGCCCAGTTCAGGTCACTAAGAAATAATATTCTGAAAGCCAATATCTCTGCCAGTAGATGGAAAGTTCACTTCTTTTCAGTCTTCAATTCATTAGTAACATCCTATGTGACTTCATATAAATTAGATTTGCCTCTATTATCTAATTTTCTAAGTTGGCCTCCTGTTACAATAGAAGAGGTTGATGTTCTGATTAGACCCCTTAAATCTAACAAAGCTCTGGGGATAATTATATTCCACCAGAGTTACTCAAGGCTAATATTTCTTGGTGGAGTTCTGTCTTGGCCACCCTATTTACAACTATTAATGAGACCAGAAGGATTCCAAACAGTTGGGGCAAGAGTATCATGGTCCCTATTTATAAGAAGGATGACCCTGCTGATCCAGCGAATTATCACCCAATTCGTTTATTAAGTGTGGTCAAACCTTATGCCATCTTCCTTTTTACAAAATTATAAACATGCTGTCTGATGATAATGACATTATTGGACTTGAACAAGCTGGATTTATAAAAGGGGTGTCTGCCATTGATCATATATTCCTCTTGAATCAACTGGCCTTCTATCATTTGTCACGGAGGAGGAGGGCTTCCCTTTTTCTTTGTTTCGTTGACTTGAAGGCTGCATTTGATTCCATCAACTGTGAACACCTCTGGCTGAAGCTATCTACGTCTACTATGTATCATCACTTGCTATATTTGCTTCTTTATACAAGGAAATCTCTCTTTGAGTTAGGGTGGACCATCTCGTTCATCTCTCCTTCCCTGTGCCTACCTCTCGAGGAGTATTCCAGGGTTGTCTTTTAGCCCCTTTACTTTTTAATTTATATACTTAACAATCTTTCAAACTTTATGGACGAACTTTCTTGTCATCCATTTAAATTTGGCCAAAGATGTGGCCATTATGTGTGCTGAAATTGGATTCCCCTCGTAGCCTCCCTTCCCTATGTGTTCTCTTAAAACAGTGGCTCCCAAACCTTTTGCCTGTATGACCACAATTTAAAACTTAAATGTAGTCCCACTGTCCCATGACCTCAGACAGCATCTTAAATATATCAAATATCTGTCAGGATCACAATACCATCTGCAGAAAGTGTGTGACATCACTTAAAGTCTGTGGGGGAAACTGAGCATTACCTCAATTGACAGTTGCCTTCTTTATTTAATAATCCAGCTGTATTCCGATAATTCTCTGCAAGTTCGTTATGCTCAGGACCAGGAACTTACAAGGCCCATAAGGGTGGATATAGGAGTTCGCCAGGGGTGCATTTTGGTTCCAGCATTGTTCAACTTATTTTTGAATGATGTTGTACACTGCATGGGCAAAGAAAGTTTCCACCCGCCTAGGTTAGGGTCGAGGCAGATTCCAATCTTATTGTATGCGGACGATACAGTACTACTGTCAATTATGCAGATAGGTTTAAGAAGGTCTATGGAGGGGTTTGCCTCCTACTGCTCCCAGGAGGGTCTTATAATAAATTATGCAAAGACCAAAATATTAGTTACAGGATTAGCAAAGAGGAAGCTTAGGTGGCAGATGAATTCAAGGGAGATTGAACAAGTTCCCCTTTTCAAATATTTGGGGGTGAATATCGTGGCCTCTGGAAGCTGGAAATCACATTTCGAGGTAATTTCTCGGCAGGCTTGGCATGAAACCCAAGTAATTATCAGTTACTACTATTTGAAGAGTAGAAAAGTTGTCGAACCGACCCTCCATCTATTTAGGGCCAAAATAGTCCCTAAGATATTATATGCCTTTTCTATATGGGGAACTAAATTCCTGGGGCAACTTGAGGGGCTCCAGAACAGGTTTTACGCGCTATTCTGGGTGTCCCCAAACGTACACCCCAGGTACTGCTAAGGGCAGAAACGTTCTCACGCCCGTTAAGATCTCAAGTAGTGGTTGTGATACTGCACTACTGGCTGAAACTTTCTGCCCCCAGTAGAGGGAGTAGCTCACTAGTCCAGGAGTTATGGAAGGTCGAACCCTTTGGAAAATGGGATCTGGGTATACAAAACCTCCTCCATAATCTGGGATTCTCTAAGGAGTACTTAGCCCAGATGGACCTTAAAAGAGAACAAAATTTAATTCATGAGCAGGACCTTCAACAGGAGGAGTCCTTGATGAGGGATCAGAAGGTAGCCCCCTCCTTTGCTAGTATCTCTCCATTGAAAAATGACCTGTTTTATCTGTTGAACTGGATGGACTGGCAGCGGCGACGGGCTTTAACACTCTTCCGTTTCCAATTATTTCCTTCGGCTGTTCTCGAGGGCAGGTATCGGGGGATTCCCTGCACTGAGCGCTTCTGCCTAAGCTGCAATATAGGGCTAATAGAATCATTCTCTCATGTGATTTTCGAATGTGTTCGATATACCAGATGGAGAATGAAGTATCTGAATTTCAGTGTGCTCCATTGTTCATCCTGCCAGCATGATAAATTGCTAAAAAATTTGCTCAATGGCATTGATTCAAAACTATCCGTACAAGTAGCTACTTTTTGCCTACAGGTCTTGTGGTTTAAAAAACATTTAATTGATTAATTATCCATATTTAAACCGTCAGTCTGTGTGCCTATTTATGTTAGCATTTCTTTTAGTTGTTTGGTTGTTTTTATCTTTTCCTTTTATTGGTAATATTAATTGATTGATTATAGGACTGCTTATAGTCTTAGGATCTTAATCCTTGGATTTATTTTATTTTTCATTCTTTTGGTCCTGTGTTAAGTTTTAGAGTGCCAGTGATATACTGTCTTACTGTTATTATTAATTTTGTGTTGAGAATTGTAAAGGCTTTGGTCACAATAAAAAAATGTTTTGATGATGATGATGATGACTTAGAGTCTGCTAGAACTGAAATTTGCTACCTGTAAGTAATAATACCTGCAATTTCGAGCACCATATTGGGAGCCAAAAGGCCCATCATGTACCCGATTGCATGAAATCCCTGGGTATTACTGTTCCTAAGTTACAAAGGGTATTTTCAGACGTTATGAGATCACAGTGAACCACGGTGAATACGCATCTGTGGTCAATGTGTCTCGAACGTCTGTTTGGCAGCCGCCAGATGTTCGCCATGGTCAATACCCACATGGAGTCAATTTGAACCACGCTTCCCGGGCTAGCGGGGGGAATGTTCCGGGAAGCGTGGTCAGAGAGATCCCCAGCGGGGACCAAAAAAAAGTAACGTCTGGCCGGGTGCCACGGCCCGGGATCCCTGGTGGGATCCCGGGCCATGGCGAATCCGGCCCAACGCGGCTGCCGCATTGTCCCCGCCGCCCGCCCGTCTCCCTGGAGAGCGGGTGGTGGGAGCTTGGAGGGGGCAGGGCCGTGCGGCCGCATGTTGCGCCCCACGGCCCCGCCCCCTCCCAGATTCCCCGCCGGGATCCCCCCAGCACATCTGTTGCGGCGTGACGGGTGATCCCGGTGGGGAATTAATAGGGTGATTTCGGTATGGGGCCAAAGGGCCCCGTAACATCTGAAATCACCCTGAGTTGCCAATTTAATTTACCATTTGGTATTAATTGATAAAATTATTATTTATTATTATTACAATGAATTTTTATTACTACTACTACTACTAATATTAATAATTAATAAATAACTTTTCTGACTTTCAGTACCACTTTTTCAACTCATCCCAATTCCTTTTACCATTTACTGAATTAAACTTTTTAATCACCCTGGGGGATTTTAAAGATATTGTACTGAGTCTTTTGAGAGAGCAGAAGTAATAATAATAAATAATAATAATAATAATTATTATTATTATTATTATTATTATTTCTATACTTCTCTCTCAAAACACTCGGTGTGGTATGCAATATCTTAAAAATCCCTCAGGATGATTAAAAGTTTAATTTGGTAAATACATGGTAAAATGAATTGGGATGTTAAATTGAAAAAGTGGCACTGAAAGTCAGAAAATTGCTACCAGAAGTAAAAAAAATGGGTACACAATGGTAATTCAGTTCGCTGGGTAGCTTTTCAGGCACTAATGAAGTACTAATTAGTACCCAATATTACTGGGTCAGATCAAGTACTGCAATTTCAATGGGTTTACCTGTTTTTGCGGGTACTCGTTTCAACTCTACTCCTGACATAGTTTGGGAACCCCTCTCTTAAATAAAGGCTCAAGTAACCCACCTGTTTTTTACCTAACAATATATTAGTGGAGATGTATTTTGACTACAGTGAAATGGTACATCATCATGATTAATTAAAACTTGTATTTTATAAACAATTTACCATTAAAAAACATCCAATCAACTTTGGAGTCCATTTGCCAGAAGGAGAATTATTAAAGGAGTAGCAGACAATATATGCTGCAATTTTGAAGGGAAGTAAGATGGAAATGATTAGGTAACAGATCAAAGTAGTTGGGATAAATCAAAGTGTCATTCCAGTGTTTGTTCAAGATGTATTGAAAAAGAATCTTGATTCTCATTTACAAAGAATACATGCACTAAACCAAAAAAGTCTTAATCCTTGGAGAAGTGCCATGTATTTCTTCCCATTACATCAGAGACTAACTCTATGCACAGTGTAATTAATACAATCAAGAAGCTGATCTGGTGACTCCCCTTTCTTGGCTATGATTCATCTTCCTTCAAGTTTTTTGGCTCTGTGAAATATTTCTTGCCTCTTCTTTAGCTGAACAATTAGAAGTAAGATCCTTAGGGGTATATCCTACTGTCAGTAATGGGTTGTATGGGACAAACCTACCCTGTTATAGGTGAAGAAAAAATTTCAATACAGTTTGCCTTACTCTTCCTACACAAATAGTTTCCTTCACTTCGATAGAGATCCTTACAAAAGTAAGGGAAGTAAGCATTTATCGCTCTCATATGTATTCACGTGGCTCCCATTTCATCATGGGTGTCTTTAGACATAACGTCAACGGGTGTCTGAATGTGTTTTTTGACCTCGATAAGAACACCGGTTTGGCCCTGTGTCCTCCATGTCGTGTTGCTTAGACACCTCTTGGGGCAAATCAGTATTTTGCTCACCACCTGATCTCAGCACGCAAGTGCTGCTACCTCATTCCCCATGTTGTACCTGCTAAAATTCCACACATTGGGCATTTTTACACATACCTTAAAGTTCTGGTCTTTCAATCTTCTAGGTTTACAAATCCACAAGTAAGTTCCGGATGCATTCTTCACACACACACTGCCCTGAGGCAGTTCCTGAATGCATTTTTCACACAAACACTGCTCTGAGGCAGCCTAAAGTAGCCACAGCTGTAGACGTGAGGGGCTTCCATGGAAACCAAGTGACCACAGCTGCCTGGAGCAATGCAGTTTACCAGGAGAACTTTTTACACACAAAAGTTCTGGGAGAATTTCTATGCAGAAGTTCAAAGAGCCAGATGTTTAAGATCTGGGTGAGTGATTTAGACACACAAAAAGTTCAGGATGTAACAGCAAACATGCAGGAGAAATGTGTGTGTAAAAATACCCAATATCATTAGTCACAACGTTGGCCACATGTTTATCCAAAACACACAAATTGTCCTTGTGATGCAATGTTGTTCACATTGTGTGTTCAATGGGTGGCCAAATTGGTGTTGGGATTGTTATGGTGCTTACACACAATGGCCAAACATGTTCTTAGGGGTTTTGACACCTGATCTTTGTTATGTCTAAAGATGCCACATGTTTAATGCAGTCATCCTTACAGCATACCTCCAAGGTAGGGAAGTATTATTACTCTCTTTTTACAGGGCTGGGGAGGGGACTGAGGCACACAAAGACTAAATGATTTTGCCCAACATTGCAAAGGAAGTCTTTAGCCAAGTAGAGGACTAAATCCTATTTGTATGAGTTTCAGGTCAGTATCCTAACCACTGCATCATCCTTTGTCTCTGCAGAAGCCTGCCATCATCACTAGTTAGTTCAGGTGTGTCCAAGCAACATGTTGCTGGAGTGCATCGCTAAGTGCCACCTTCTTTGTATCTGCTCTCTGTATTGCACGGTGACTCTGGAACGCAGGCAAGTCTCCGATGGAACATGGAATTTGACTATTGGTCCATTGCTCCTCTGTTGGACTTTAATTTTGGTTTCTGTTTAAAAGCCTTACAATTAGTCAAATCATGTCTTATACTTTTAAAGCACTTTCAGTGCTCAGACTGCTTTACAATCCTTATCTAGTTCAGCCTCACAACAAGCGGATGGGGTGGCTTGTTATTATTCCTCTTTGACAGATGGGGAACCAGCTGAGGCTGAGAGAGAGTGACTTTCCCAAGGCCATCCAGTGAGTCTGTGGCCCTTTTAAAAATGAAACGCACCCACACATGCTCACTGGGTGGGCATGCATGGGTGTGTCTCATTTGTACAGCAGCAGTGGGTGGGCGGGTGGATGTGCGCGCTCCTGTGTAGCATGTGTCCCTACCCACCTCCACCCATTGCTCCTGTACGGAGCAATTGGCGGGAACACCGGTTGCTCCATGCAGGGGCATGCGTGGGGATGCGGCGGTAATGGGCCTGCACCTGTGTGCACCTCCCCCCATGCACTGCCTCCATGTCGGCATGCTCTTGCACTGTCCCCCCAGTTGTGGCCCATTTAAAAAGGGCCTATGACTAAGATGAGATTTGAACCACCCTGGTCTCCCAGGTCCAAGTCCAACACCTCATCCTTCAGGCTACACTGGCTCTCCTAAATCAGCAACCAGGAAAAAAACCATGAAATTTCCAAGGGAGACGGGAGAGAAGAAAAGAGGGAAGATTTCCAAGAGCATGTCATGAAGTCTTATGAGAGAGGTTCCCAAATTGTGCGTCAGGACTCCTAGTAGGCTCATGCCATCTGCAGACAGAATCATGATCCTGATGGAGGCTTCATAGAATTGTAGGGTCAAAAGGGACTTCAGGGTCATTGAATCCAGCTCCCAAGTATATTTGATATACTCTGCATGGCTTTGATGCTTTCTTGGGCCATAGAATTCCACTGAAGTCTCAAAATGGGGTCACAACAATGCAGGCAAAAGTTTTGGGAACCACTGCCTTATGATTGCTTTAATTTTTACTTGTGCTGGGTGAAGTCTAATACAATGGGTTGAGGAATGAAGAGGTTTTATTTTAATTTTATTTTTTTAATGCCACCTCCACACATGCGGAGTCTGAAATGTTCTTTTGTGAATGTGCCAAAGGGAGCCTTGAGAGAGTACCCTCCAAATCCAGTCATTTTATACCGATAATCTACAGAGAGTAGACTCTAGCCCCTTTCCCAAAATGACCCCTTCCCCCAAAATCTTCATTGTTTTGTAATTGCAAAGGCCTCTGGCCCCTTTTAACCTTTGAACACATAGAAGCCACATGACATGTGTAGCTAGTCTTTCTTTTCCTGCACTCCTGGCTAGTGGCCCCAAGTTCTCCAGAAGGAGGGCAAATAAAGATGTGGAGCCACAAAGGTATCTCATAATCTTTCACGGTGTACTTCAGTTGGTGAGCTCCCTCTGTAACCTTGGCAAATCCAGGGGTTGTGTGTCTATGAGCACCTACCAATGCAATGTTGTTCCACATCTGCAAGAAACAATTGAACTCCTTAATAGTATTGTATTCCTGCAAGAAAAGAAAAATCAAATTGTGGGATGTTATTTCAATGAAGCATACAATTAAATGAGCAAAATGTATTGGTGCAAATTTTAGCTGAGATTTTATGTAAGGCTATTCATTCACACTGAAGACTCCCCAAAATAAACATACTTTCTTTCCAACCAGGCAAAGCTATAGAGGATTTATAAAGTTTGCTGAACTGGTGCTTCCTGTCTTTATCAGCACATGCTTGACAATTCTCCCAAGCTGCTACTGACAATTTCTCTCTGGTTCCTCATAAATTAATGGCGGTTCACTTCTTTTATGATCTAGATGTAACATATTGCTTACACACCCATATCTTTCTCTTACCCAGATGCTGCACATAGCTTCTTCATGTCTCCTTATCTTGTAAATGTCTGGGTTTACATCTATCGACAGTAAAGCCCCAAGACAGATTTGTTCTACTATAGAACACTTAGAAATTCTCTTGATTTTTGAATGCGGAGCTATAATGAGATATACTGTTGCTTTATTCCAAAATAAAGATTGATGTGAAAATTTCTGAACCCTTTAGGAATGGACCTCAGCCTCTCTATCTTAGGAATACAAGGTAAATGATGCAACTAAAAAATAATAATCTAATAACGTTATTTCCCAGTCTGGAAATTTGTTGTTTAGCTCAGATGGAATTATTTCTAATACATTTGTGTATTGGGGGAAGTCTGATTGCCTTTGAAAAATAGCCTGTTGCTCTCTTGCTCACTTCTCAGTAGTGACAAAAAGTCCTTTTTCTGTAAGTCAGGCAACATTGAGAGCTTTCATGATCCTTGCCTCCTTGTTTCTGTGCCGGTGCATCAGGAATCCTATAATCCTTGTTAAATTGCTGCACTTACAAGGTTAACACGAACCTTCAAAACCATATGTAAGTGGGAAGCCTCCTTCTAGAGATGTGGGCACTGTTAAGAGCACACAAGAGGTTCCCTAGTGGGAAGGTGGAACAAAGGAAAGGGGAACAAATAACCAACAGAAATGGTAAGCTAAACCGTGATGACTTGTTTAAGGTCTGTGCCATAGTGCAGTTGTGCAATCTGCTGCAGCCTCAGCCCCCCTTTGTCCCTGCTCCTTCCCCATCTCTGACCTGGCTCTCTTCCTGATCCTGCTGCAGTACCTGACTCTGGTTCCAGTGCTGTTCTGGATCCTGTACCTAACTGCTGCCTAGCTAACTACCAGCCCATTGCCATTGCTTCCTGTAACTCTTCTGCCTGTTTCCCCACCTCAGCCTTCTTCCTGATCTTGTCTCTGTCCTGGCCATAACCTGTCTCCAGGATCCAGACCAGCTGGTTGCCTTTGACCATGACTGCAGCGATAACCTTTGGCTTGGCAACCTCACAGACTGCAAATTCTGGCTCCGACTTGCCCCATAGCTGGGATTCCGACAGGGTGCATGCCACTTGTAAATACAGCTAGAGGAATGAGCTTGTCTGGCATCACCGTCAAGGTCCAATAAAACGCCACATGTTTACTTTGTTACTTGTCTTTCATTTTGGGCACCAAGGCCACTTTTAAACGAGGCACTTAGAAGCACCTCCGGAACCCCGCATTCAAGAAGAAAGTCTTGTGGGGAGTGTTTACAAGCGCCCTGCGCTACCAGAAGTGACGTGCTGTCACAGCAGCTGAAGACGCGAAGCTTTGAATAGGTGCGTTCTGAAAGCCTCACTTTGCAGGCTTTCAGAACACGCCTCTTCAAAGCTTCTTGTCTCCAGATGCTAATGCTGCCGAGAACGGGCGGCACGTCACTTCCTACCGGAAGTGGGATCATATAAACATTCCCCGCACAGCTTTCTTCTTGAATGCGGGGCTCCGGAGGTGCTTCTAAGAAGTACCTCGTTTAAAAGTGGCCCATGAGAGCAACTACACTTGAGGAAAAGAACTTCAAAGATGATGCACAACAGCATCACCTGTTGATGTCTGCCATAAAAACATACATAACACTAACTCCACTTTAACACTGCTTTAACATTTTTTATGTAGGGCTGCATAGGGCACCAATACAGCCCTGCAACCTGCATAAGAAATGTTAAAGCAGTGTTAAAGTGGAGTTATGTGCATATCTGTTTTCACCCATTGACACAAATGTGAGAAAGAGAGAAACAATGGGTGTTAACAAACAGCACAGTAAGGGCATTTTTAGATGGAAGAGCTTTCTCCCACAGCTTTAAAATGCGACTCGGGGAAAACCCCACAGGGCAGGGGAGAATCAGATGCTCCTCTCTGTACTGGAAGTCACTCACATACCATTGGAAACAGTGGGGTTGGGCAACTCCCAGAATTTTTGAGACACAGACTAGGTAAGTCCTTGATAATTGAGATCTTACCTAATCTGCACCTCAAAACCTCTGGGAATCACCCAGCACCGCTGTTTCCAACAGCACCTAGGTGACTTCTGGTCCAGTGAGGAGCATCTGATTCCCCCAACACAGGGGTTTCCCCGAGCCATATTTTAAAGCTGTGGGAGAAAGCTCTTCTATCTAAAAACACCCTAAGTAACCACTTTGTGAGTCTGTGAGTGTGAGTGTTCCACGCACTCACATGCTGTGAGTGCTGTTACACCTGCTGTGAGAAACAAACTGGGTTGTTGAAGGGGAGAGGATAATATGCCCTAAGGTGCAGCAGGGAGGCAGGGAACCCAGGTGCTCCCACTTTCCTCCCCACATCCTCAGACACTTATAGCAACTAAGGAAGCTCAGCAACCTCTCCTGTGAGCCCTGGAGTCATCTCATAGCAGAGAGGGAGAGGTGGGGTGGGGCTGGCAGGATGCTTCAGAGAGAGACAGACAGAGAGAGGAGACAGTGTGTGTGTGTATGTGTGTGTGTTTAAACGAGATGCTATCATGCATAGTCAGCTAGGAGCCACTCATCCGACTGCCCGTCTGAAGGTGGAACGGGGGAATTCATGCTCCCTTGAGCCACTCAGCACTCACTCATGGCCAATCAGGCCACACTGTCAAGAAATCCAGAGTGCGCCATGTGGAGAAAGCCCCCCAAAAATGTGTGACAAAGGGTGCCCATGCATCCCCTGCCCTTATGAACTGGGGCGGCCACCCATGCCAGCAGACCAGTCTGCTGCTCAGAGGCACTGTGGGTGGAGGACACAGCATGTGAAAGTCACAGGAACTGGTCGGGAGTGCTGGGGAGCCTAGGTTCCCCAGCACTCATGCTGGGACGTATCAAAGGCCAACCCAGTGCGCTTCCTCCTCCCCAATGGTCCATAGCAGGCGGAGTGTGAAGTGGCTGCCATGGTTGCCGCACTGGGAGCCACCCGTTAGAATCTTTCCCCATGCACAACACCCGAGTGGCTGTTTTGTCCGCAGCTGTGCCACGCAGTGACCACGGACACACACCCCCTCAGGCTTGCTCTTTGAAAAACAGCCAGAGATCTTCCAAGCACAAATCCAAGCTGGGCTGATTTGCTGACCAATTCACACCCAAGTCATCCCCAGCTCTATCTCCACCCACCCACCTCCTTTCACAGCAACAGTAGCTACAATGCATCATTTAGCCCTCTCCAAACACACACCAGCAACCTGACAGCCCACCAACAAGTGGGTGAACATTAGCCAGCATTAGCTCACACAGCAGGCTCCACATTCTCTGAATCAGTGCTGCGGATGGTGGGTGAGTCAAGTGTTTGCTGTGTGGTGGACACTTGTTGTGTGATCAAGACCGTCTAATAGCCAACTATGGAAACACCCACTTGAGGAGGGTTATCGTGTTGCTTGTTAACACCCAATGGGAAAATGGTTGCAGTGGATCCACATGAGATGTTACCTCAAGTTGGGCAGCATTGCTCCACATCAGGCAGTCTTATCACACAATGCGGTGCACCATATGCCTGGAGGCACCAGATGTTCACCCCACCCCGGTATGTCCTACATCCTCAAAAATAGGCCGAAGATGCAGGGTATAGCAGCCTTACCCAAAGTTGGGTAAGGCTGCCCGACTCAAGGTAGTGTGCTGCCTCTAGTGTGCTGGTCCCTGTTTGACCCGTCTCGTGGCCAGGTCTACCCCAGGACTATGAGCAGCAGGCCATAGTGCCATTCCCACAGAGTCATGTCACAGCCAGGGCAAGATAGTGAATGAGATGGGGGAGGGTGGGTGGGATGGGGCTGGGCAACTGCACATGTGGCCAGCACCTCAGCCTACCCTAGAGCATGGCGGAACAGCTGACAGTGGCCCACCTGCCCAGTTTCCCCATGGGGAAGGAGGGATAACCATCTGCCCTGCTCTCTGCACTGGCTCCAAAGCATGGCGGCGGAAATTGCCCACCCCAGGGTGCAAAGAGATTGGTCCCGGCTAGGTTCGTTTGGCTGGACCCAATATGTGACAGTAGAGTATGCTTGTTTGGTTTCTGTAAATACAGAATAATCAATCATCATTATACCATGGGTGTTGGGGAAGAGGTTTTAGAACACTATCCAACTAGAGCATTTTCTTAACATATAGGCTGCAGCCCAACAGCCATTTATTCCAGAGTAGCAGCTAGTATGGTGTAAATGGTTTGTTGATCGTGGCCATAAAGTGGGGTCAAAAAGTGGCCATAAATTGGAGGAAATCCCTACCAGCCCCATGAAAGTCCCCAGCAGCAATTTCAAAATCTACCCCAATAAACTGATAATAAAATAATAACAATAATAATAAAATAAATAATAATAATCTTCTCTCTCTCTCTCTCTCTCTCTCTCCACACACACACACACACACATATATATATAATGGCAATTTCACTCCCATGTTCTCTCAACTCTGTTTATCATCTCTCACTTTCTCTTACAGACAGCCTTGGGCTTACAATGACTCCAGTAGCACTATGGCATGCTCTGAATGGAGATGATGCTCCATACTATGGCTTGCTCTTGTCCATTTTCTGTCAGCCAGATGCTGGATATAACATCAAACCAATGCAGAGGCTGATTCTCACAGGATGTTGTGAAGAACTTCTGTCAGAAGACTAGATATTTTAGATATGTGTCTAATTGCTAAATGTCTTTAAACCACACACATGCAATATTTAATGGTCCATAAATGCACAAAGCATGGCTTAATCTGTAGAAATATGCCTGTCATGTTTTTGGATATGGGATAAAAGCACCCCTTTGGGTTCGGTTACTCCCAATGAAAATTCCTTTTGAAATGCCCTGATCCAGAATAAAGAGGTTCTGCAAAATGATATTGTGAAGGAATGAGCATCCAAAACGAAGCCTACAACAGATTATGTTCTGAATAATGGGGTTATGTTCTGTATACTGTATGTCCTTTGTTCTGGATAAGGGAATTAGGCTCAGAATACTGTTTGTAATACTGGGCATTTTTAATATACACACAAAGTTCTGGATTTTTGAATCTTCTGGGTTTACAAGTCCACAAGTAAGTTCCGGATTCATTTTTTACACACACTGCCCCAAGGCAGTTCCTGAATACATTCTTCACACAAACAATGCCCTGAGGCAGCCTAAAATAGCCACAGCTGTAGAAGTGACAAGCTTCCATGGAAACCAAGTGACCACAGCTGCCTGGAGCAAAGCAGTTTACCAGGAGAACCTTTTACACACAAACGTTCTGGGAGAAGTTCTATGCAGAAGTTCAAAGGTCTCGATGTTTAAGATCTGGGTGAGTGATTTAGACACACAGAAAGTTCAGGATGTAACAGCAAACATCCAGGAGAAATGTGTGTGTAAAAACACCCATTGTTTGTTCTCAGCCTTTGTTCTCATTCTCAGTGTAACTAAGCCAAGCACGTGCACCTGAGACCTCACATCTTCGTGAATGTTACACCCCTTGTCCCTCCCTCTGTTCCCCTTCTTTCGTCTCCCCCCACCCCCTCTGTCTCTCAGATTGTAAGCCCTAAGGCAGGGACCATGTCTATTCCATTACTTTGTAATGTGATATATTTATTCCATTACTTTCTGCTGCATAATGCCAGGCCATTGTGACCTGGGAGTTACTAGGGTGAGTCAACCTGGTAGGGTACCTCAAGCACTTGCAAATGGGTGTAGGAAGGCCATCAGCCCCTTACCATAGTCTGGTAGTCACCCAGGGGAGGGGGACATTAAAATCACTGAATGCCATTAAGGGTGGAGCCCTTGGTGGGTGGCCAGAAGAAGCCAGAAAGACCACTCCTCACAAGGAATGAAAAGTATGCAGCCAGGGGCTCTTAAGGAACTGTAACTCACCTGGGACAGGAGAAGATGGCCCACTGTATCTGGTAACAAGGGATTATGCCTGCCAGGAGAGCCCAAGCATGTAACCTGTGTTCCAACCCACCCAAAGGAGTAGGTACTGGAGTTCGGAAACATCCACAAGACAGCCTTGCATATGTTTAAGAACATAAGAAGTGCCATACAGAGTCAGACCAATGGTCTATCAAGCCCAGCATCCTGTCCTCTGGCCAATCTCGATAGCATGGGAGAAGAACCAACAGTCACAATGGGAAATCCATTCCCCGTTGTTCACTCCCAGCTCCTGACAGTAAGAAGTTCATCCCGTAAGCTACTTGGTAAATCGCCATTAATGGACCTACTCTCCAAGAACCTATCCAGACCTTTTAAAAAGCCAGCTATGCTACTGGCCTTGATAACATCCTCTGCCAACAAATTCCATAAGTTAATTATGCGTTGCATAAAAAGTACTTCCTTTTATTTGTTTTAAATCTACCAGCAGCTAGTTTCATGGAGTGTCCCCTAGTTCTAGTACTATTTGAGAGGGTAAATAACCGTTCCCTATCTACTCGTTCCACACCACTCAAGATTTTATAAACCTCTATCATGTCCCCTCTCAGTCTT